>JAMKCH010053186.1:0-10938 GCA_023653785.1 Ophioderma brevispina
TGAATATAGCCTGTGCTTTCTAAGCACAGTATTTTTTTTTGTGGCCGCCAGCTATAGCTGGCAGTACCACTTAGCAATCCTTTGGCTGTGTATGTTTGTGTGTGTTTGTATGGATGTGGTGGTCAAAAATTTGTTAAGAGTTTTTTTAAAATTGACCTCAATTGAAAAGTTGACTTCAATTTTTTCGAACCAAACTTCTGTCTAGGTGCCCATGGGATCCCTCATATTGATGAGGTCAAAGGTCATGTTGAAAGTTCAAAGGTCATTGGATGTCATTTGAAAAATGGCTAAAAATTGATCTAAATTGAAAAGTTGAACTCAATTGGAACCAAACTTTTGTCTAGGTGCACCATGCGATCCAAACCCATATTTTTGATGAGGATCGAGGTTCACGTGCCAGGGTCAAAGGTCATGAGCGGCGAGCCCACAGCTATATTCTTTGAATATACGAGCGCAAAGCGCGAGAACCGCGAAATTCTATTTTTCTTTCAATGCATCTTCAAAATGCTGCTAGGTGCCAAACTCAGTGAAAATGCAGAAAAACTGCACCGAAGGCCCTATCGGGCTGATTACAGGGACATTCAATTGAAAATGTATTTTCCTTCTAGTGCCCACAAAACAACTCAATCACCAGACTTGTCACAAGGCACATGGCCTTCGTACAACAACTAAAGTTTGGTTGCTCTCTTCTCTGATCCGATTAGTGCTATTTTTAATTACAACCTTTGTATCCACGCTTCGTCTTCCGACTTGCCCTAAAAAGTTGAACATTTTTAATTATCTGAAGTATTGGGAAGGTATAGTATGTGTTCCTAATCTTAGGCATCTCTTGAAGAATTTGGGTAATTTTTTGTATTTTCAATATACTAGTGTGGTGGTATGTAATCCCATACGATTTTCCAGCTAAAACGATTTTGTTGCTGTTAGGGTGGCAATTTTTCAGACTGATGCCCCCTTCGTCAAGGGGGAAAATGCAGGGTGTATTAGTCAATCCCATCAATGCACCATTTTTGCTTGGGAACTTTCAATTTCACCTCAACAGGTCATGTGACCCACAAAAATCCTATTCTTAACACATAACAATATAACTGACTTCTATGCTAGTTTCACCCATGAAACATTAGTACACTATGCTTTGTCCTCCTCATAAAGATTAGAAAAGGCACCCTACCATTTCCTGACATCCTGGTCCCTATTAAAGAAAACAGCACAAAAATCCATGGGAAATGTCCTAGACATACCAAACACACGAATATTTAGTCATCTTTTCCATTCTGTAGGATAGCACTATACCCAAAGAAGTCAGAATTTTGAAATTACAGAAGCTTAAGTCTTTTCGTTTTTGTCACACAACATTGTCTTTATTTAATCTTTTCCAGGATGTGGCCATAAGTGTTGAAAACCCCATACGTGGTTGGCCGGATTCGAACTGGGGGCCGACCGGGTTCTAGAGGGCGATAAATATTCTATATAGGTGTTACTTCTATAAAAAAAATAAAATCGCTTCCTAGCAGATAGCAGCAGAACGGTATACAAGTATCACAAGTTCTAAGTTCGCCCCAACAATAATTTTAATTAAAGGTGCAAAAGGTGCAACTAGCAGATTTTGAAGGCATCCAAATATTGTGGTCCATCATGGAATTTCCTATAGATTAGAAACTCGGTAGATTCTCTTTACTTGTATTTTTGGCTACATAAATGTCTTAAAAACCCTAAGGGCCATTACGGGGTGTAAGGGGGGTGGGGGGTTCCATAGTACCCAAGAGTTGTTTCGGCGATTTCTCAACTTGGAAAAATATTTTTTTGAACTCTAATTTTTTGTAATGTGGTAACTTATCGATGTGCTTCTTCCCATAAAAAAAAATGTTACTAAAATTTCTTGCCCGTTCATGAGATAATAGTCTTGGGTCCCTAGGACCCCCCCTTAGGCACCAACGGGAGTGATTTTTAAAATAAAAAATTACGCAAACCCTGTTGCCAGAATATTTTTTCTGCTTAGTATGTTCATATGCATGAACCAAAATTCCATAACCAGAAAAATAATTAACCCTTTATGTGCTGAAAAGAAGCGATTCCCTCATCGAACGACTGTGCGCAATTGCTGTACAAAACCTATGGCAAAATACACGGCCGCCCCCCAAAAATACAAGATGTACAAAATGTTTGTTTTTTAAATATATGTAATTGGTCCTTCTAGAGCAGATATAACATCACAAGATTTGCATGTGTATGCTTTGAAGCAGGGTCGCGGAAACATACTACTTTTTGAACCGATTTTTGACGCAGTTCGAAACCATGATTTGCCCCTAATTTCCAGAACGATACACCGGAACTCATTTATAATGCACCTGTGGCCTTGTCTATGCCCCCTCAAAATGTGGTAATGAGTTTCATTTGAAAATTCCCTCAGAAAAGTGGTTCCCCTAATGGGGGTTCCTGGAACCCACACCTTAGGGCGCTAAGTGTTAAAAGAGCGAAAAAAGGTTATTTTGATTTGCTTATATTTCAATATAACCAGGCTGTATTTCGTATTTGCCCCTATACGAAATTTAAAATTTCACAATTTTTTGTACCAAGAAACACTTCCTCAGCTTATTTAACCTTTCAGATGGGGAATATTTTTGATGGAAAAATCATACTTGTGATTTTTTTAGGGACACCTAAATCTCCTCGTTGCACCTTAATAAAAGAATGCATGATTTCAACAAAATCCCAATGCAAATGAAAGATGAAAAGGCTCGTCTGCCCATCTTGTGAGAAATTGATAAACTGCCAATCACACGTAAACAACACCAAACTCATTCAAATTAAAAAGTGCCAGTAAAAAAAGTTGGTGGGAACTTATACGATACCTGTATTTGGTTTTTGAAATTTTTAAATACTTATTCTCCAGGTAGATAAGGATGAATGTTTATTAACATGTGCTTGCCATCTCAAGAAAGGTAAGTGTTGAAAAAAAAACCTTTCGGCCCTAACACGTCTTCAAGGAAAAAGTACTGAAACAGTTTTTAATTCATTCATCACAATTTTTATTGACTTAACAAAATCAAATTAATCAGCTTAAAAAAATACCCCTCCTTTTGATTTTTCCATGAAACTTTATAGAGCAAGAGCAGAGCCAAATATCATGGGGCCTTATTTAACCCCCACTACAGAAAAGGTTTAACACCTTTGGTAGGTTAGTATGGACCCTCTACAATCAATGCTAGGTATGTAGTACTCTCAATTGTGGTATCACTTTTCAATAGGGGCCATTTTAAGTTTACAACAGGGGTCAAATTTTAAAAATGCCCAAGGATGTTGAAATGTTGCCCCTATTGTCCATCTAATCATAAGGATTCCAAAATGTATAGTTTGTTACCACCTACAACCATTGGTTTTGGAGTTTCTAGATAAAATGACAAAACTGGTTAAAAAGGGTCGAATCTCAATTTGTACCACATTAAGAAGGAATCTGATTATATTTTTAAATACTGTGAAAATTTATTGCCTGAGGTAAGAGGACTCCTAAAAAGTAATAGTTTTGATTATCAAATGCTTTCTTACGGAGATAAGGGTCAAATAAGGTCAACACCAGTTTTGATTATTTGCCCTATGACCATTTGGTCGCATAACATGGTAACCACTGACCTCTACAACTGGATAGCGGGTCTGAGTCGCCGATTGAAACATTAGGAAGTTGGTTTCTGACCTATACAATATGGCTGGAAACAATGCATACACCTTGTCAAACAATAGAACATCTGCGTGGAATATGTGCACCAGCAGGTGTATGCACTGTTTCCACCATATTGTATAGGTCAAAAACCAACTTCCTGTTGTTTCACTCGGCGACCATTCAACTGTGCGGCAGCCCGCTATCCATGTGTAGAGGTCAGTGATGGTAACTATGCATTGCAGATGGTACAAACTATTCCTTATTTTGACACATTAAGCTAGATGAACAATTTCTTTCATTTTTACCAAAATTGGAGCAACTTCTGATTTTGACCCCTGTACAAATAGAAATTGACCTTTTTACCATTTTAGACATTTTTACCCTATAACTCTCAAACCAATGGTCATAGATGGTACGGACTATACACAGGTACATAAGAGGTTGATCTACACAAAAGGAGATCATGATTTGTATGGACTAGGAGAGCATGACTTCAATAGACATGGCACACAACCTACTACTATACTGTGCAGCCATTTCTTCCCGATGTCAGTTGGAAAGGACACAGTGATTAGAGGTTAATGGCTGAATATTTTAGTTTTGAGTACATTGGCCAAAAAATCAATGCATATGCGCTCAGTTGACAAATAATGGCATGAGCCCTGCAGGGGTGCATGCCATTATGAGTTGTGCAAGCATTAACCCAAGTCATACACACCTGTTTGAAAGTCTCATTTATTAAGACAAAACAAGAATAAAACAAAATTCAACGGTGACACACTTAACAACTAATTTGGATTATTTATATTTATACTTTATTTATACCACTGACTTCATCCTGTGTAAATTTCACGAAATTTCATTGCGGGCAAATGATTTTTCTTAAAAATCTAGTTTAACATGTGTCTCTATTGAAAATTAGCGTATAGAGTCATGACCTTTATAGGCCTATATGGCAAGATTCCTGCAATGGATTTTTCTGATTTTTTCAGAGGTAATAGCTCTTGCATGTCCCTACTTATATCAGTTGTCAAAATTGTGTCACCACTGCTTAAAATTGCTCTAAAAATAAAAGAGATGATTTGCATGGGGCAAACAGCTGTGCATATTACAGTAGACATTTTGAACAAAAACAATCTGAATATGTCATGAAATCTAATGCAGTAATGTTTCTAATGAAAAGATGGACACACCTGCACAAAAGTTTTAAGCACACAGCGTACACATTAACACGGGTAGAATGGGTGGATTTGTTTGAGAGCCTTGTAACATATGCACTGTCAATGCATTATGTGCTTTATTTTTATTTCCTACAGTCCCTGTACATGATGTGGTATAAAGCCCTCTCACGGCGAGCCTCTTGCGCATCGCCTTTCTGCATTATTTTGTGTGTTTTGCTTTTCCTTGTTTTTTGGAACAAATCTTCTGCAACTTTCATGGGAACTGATTGGGCAATACAGACTAAGGCGCTGTATGAATGCATCGCAGTCAAACAAATGCGATACTGCCGTCTGGCGGCATTGTTTTGTGTTACTGTCGGATATTTGTCTTGTGGTTAAAGAAAGGGTTCAGTTAAAAGATAATCTTGGCACGAGCAATGAGGACGATGACCGCACAATACTTTGACATATTATGCTTGCACAGAACTATTCCTATTTGCGCAAAGACGTCTCGCTCCACTCGGCGAAGGTTTCGCCTTCGACCCGCGCCTCCAGCTATATTCATGGTTGAGGTGTCTTTGACAAAGACTAAGCTACTGTTTGTCTACTTTCCCACAATTGGCTATTCCAGGTGAATTCCATACACCCCTATAGAAGACAACAGCAATTTGATTTGTGCCTCCCATAGGGGTACTGAATTCATTTGGAACAGCCATAGAAAACACTATTCCGGTTGTGATCAATGGTTTGTAATACAGTTCATGTGACACCCATGCAATTGATCATGACTTGACCATGGCTATTACCAACGAATTCAATACCCCTCTACATGGGCGGCATATTTCCAAAAATGCTTCCATAGAGGAGGGTGTGAAATTCACTTGGAATAACCATTGTAGACCCAATCTGAATCACTCAGACCAATGTTAGCAATTATGAAACTGAAGTTGTTATTAGGTTCCTCTACAGAATCTAAGCTTTCAAGTTGAAATCCCCATGCATCTGTAACACATTCTTGCCAAGTTATGAGTATTAAAGGGCACGATGTTTTCTATTGTTTTATCTTATTTTTCCCCCACATCTCATATTCATTTTAGTTGACATTGGTCTGCATGCATCAGTACTGGGCACAAGAGAAGCATTACAAGTTTGAACATTCAGAGGAAAGAATTTTGTTTGTACCACCACCACCAATTAATTCGTAGCTCAACGAATAAACGCATGTTTAAGAATGTTGGAGGCAGAGTACTAAATTCACCCATTCATATGGTGTGCAGCATCATTCAAATCTTGCAGAATGCCAAGGGTTCTACATGTGAGTGACAAATTGTCTCCCTTTTGTAGCTGATATGACAATCTGTACAGTGATGGAGTCTTGAAGTAAAGTTGACAAGTGTAAAACCTACATCCATTTAGATGTCTTCTCTTCCGAACTTGAATGATTCCATCCCCACCAAAGATCCTGCACTAGACAGAGGTAAAGGAATATATTAGGACACAAGAAATGATTCTACTACTTTACTCAGTTATGTTATTTCAACTACTCTTCATATCAATCTAAACTTTGGCATAGTGACAGATTTATTACACAAATCACTAGGAAATCATCAGAATCAGCTCTAGTAAATCGCAGTGAGATTGATAACATTTCACCCTTTGAAATGATAAGTGTACTGCCTAGTAAGATCACACCAGATAGAAATTTTGGCAGTGGATAGCAGAATCCATAGCAGGACATCTACCACGTGGCCTCCCAAGTTACATAAAACAAGGCGGTTCTCGAACCACAGTGTGTCGCCTGTCTGGCGCGTCACTTTCTTTATGATGAAGTTTGGCCAAATGTGATTAGTAGAGAACAAAGAATGGGAACAGTGTTATACAAAATTACCGCGTATGAAGTAAATCGGGCATAGGTGTTGAAGCAGGCAATTTTTAAAGCTAGAATTTCACGGTTTCTCGGCTTTCGCGCTCGCTATATTCAAAGATATAAGCTGTGGGCCGCTCCATGACCTGTGACCTGGAACATATGAGGGATCGCCATGGTTGCACCTATGACACAAGTTGGTTCCAATATTGAACTCAATTTCAATTGAGGCAATTTTAACATTTTTAATTTTGAGCCTATTTTTCAACTTGACCTAACATTGACCCTTTGACCTCGGTACTGACTACGTCACCCCCGCCCCTCGCCGACGCCCCCCCCCACCCTTCCACGACGCACCTTACCGCGACGACCAACCCACCCCAACCCCACCCAGATGCACACCCGCCCATCCTACACAACCCCACCCCCCTCCGACGCACCCCATCTTGCGTTCACATTACACCCCAACCCTTGCCCCCTCCCCAACACCCCACCCTTCCCCCTCCATATGATTCACACACAAGATGTATGAGTATAGTAGTTTTCATGTAGCAAAGAATTTGCATATACGATGTACCATTTTAGCGAGACAGCAATTATGCATATTAATTAGCATCATGGCATACCTAAGCAGCATGCTATCAGAACACTTAAAAGGCAAAGAAGATGCGCCACATAATGGGTTTTTGTGCAGTGAAGGAATTTTGCATATCCGATGTAACGTTTCAAAAATATAGCGATTAAGCCTTATTTTTGCTATCAATTGCTCATTTGCATATGGATTCACCCGAAAAATATGGCCCAAATCAAATCAGATCGAGAACTCTGTAACCCGCTTCCTTCCACCCAAGTACATCATTATACGCCTTACGAGTTACGGAACTCCAGATAACTTTGCACACAAGTCTTGCGGTGAAAGGGTTGTCGTTTTGACCGGCCAAATAAGCTATAATATTCATGAATATGCAAATAAAGACGCAAAAGGTACACATAAATATTTTTGGCACCTCCCTTTATCACTCTACAAGTGTGAAGAAACGGGATTAGCGGTTAGCTGAGCAGAGCATTTTCAACAAAAAAAGTTAACCAAAATAGTCTGAAAATATGCAAATAAGCTAATTAAAACCCATGGAATATGCAAATATGCAGCCAAAAGTTACAAATAATATTGCGGCACCTCAACTCGATCATCCTATCAAGTTGAAGTAAATCGGGGATAGGCTTTAGCAATCACAAGCATTGAAAGGTTAACCGAGGTTCATACGGCGGACATACGGAGCACACATAATTGGATAGTATGCTGCCTCCATGAACATCGTTCAGTTGAAACATAAAACCAGTATCCAACATAAACTAGTTGCTTTCACTGTATGAGGGACAAGCTTGTAGGGGGGTTTCCAATTTAGACCTACAGGGAATTCCTCTGTAGCGTATTGGCATGCACGCTCGACTTCAGACCAGGGGTGGGTTCAATTCCTGGTATCAGCAGGGCCGAAAATAAGTCGCGGTAGGATATAGATGGGGAAATAGATGATGGAGGGAAGTCAATCTGCAATCGGCCTCGAGAAGTCCATGACAATACAGCTTTTATACTCCTACCAATAATTAATTGCATATGACTCTTTAAAGAGTGATGCGATCACTCACATTGCCATATTTGTTCGCTTCCTCTGCTATATCTTGGGCTACTTAATGTTGGCCCATTGGTAAATCTCCCCACCAGCTGCAGTGTCTCATTCCGGAACTTTTAAGAGTGATGCTATCATCAATGGCCATATTTATTAGCTTCCTCTGCTATATCTTGGGTACTTATTTCACCCCGCCCCCCCCCCCCCCCCCCCTGTTGCCATGGTCATCTCACCCACCCAGCTCAGTTCTCATTTCCAGGGGACCTTTTAAGAGTTGATGATATACACTCACCTTGACCATATTTGATTAGCTTCCTCGATTGATGCGTTGGGTAACTACTCAGTTTGATTGGTCATCCTCACCCCCCACCCAGCCTCAGGTTCTCATTCCTGGGTCCTTGAAGAGTTGATATCTATCACTCCCTTGCCATATTTGTTAGCTTCCTCGCTATATCTTTGGGTCCTACTTCAAGTTTGCCATTGGTCATCTCTCCCACCCAGATCAGTTCTCTTTCCTGGGCCTTTTAAGAGGTGATGCATATCACTCACCTTGCCATATTTATTAGCTTCCTCTGATAGATCCTTTGGGTACTTACTCATGTTTGCCTTGGGTCATCTCACCCACCAGCTCAGTTTCATTTCACTGGGTCTTTTAAGAGTTGATACTCTCACTCACCTTGCCATATTTGTTAGCTTCTTCTGCTATATCTTTGGGTACTACTTCATATTTGCCATTGGTTAATCTCTCCCACCCAGCGCAGTTCTCATTTCCTGGGACCTTTTAAGAGTTGAGTATCACTCACCTTGCCATATTTATTAGCTTCAGCTGCTATATCTTTTGGGTTATTACTCATGTTTGCCATTGGTCATCTCTCCCACCCAGCTCAGTTCTCATTTCCGGACCTTTTAAGAGTGATACTATCACCACCTTGCCATATTTATTAGCTTCCTCTGCGATTATCTTTGGTATATTCATGTTTGCCATTGGTCATCTCGCCCACCCAGCCTCAGTCTAATTCAAAATGCCTTGTCTTTCACTTCATCATGCACTATGTAGATCCGCAAACATGTCAAGTCAAAGTAAGGTTTAATCTCCCTGGAGTGAGCAACCCATTCATACCGCATTCTGGATTGGCCTAGTTACATTTCATACCGCATTTCTGATTGGCTAGTTACATCATAACATTTCTGATGGCTAGTACTTAATACAGCATTTCTGATTGGCTAGTTACATTCATACAGCATTTCTGATTGACTGTTAACATTTCTACAGCATTTCTGATTGGCTAGTTACATCATCCAGCCTTTCTGTTGGCTAGTTACATCCATACGCATGGTCTGATTGGTAGTTACATTCATAAAGCATTATGATTGGCTAGTTACATTCATACAGCATTTCTGATGGCTAGTACATTTCATACAGCATTTCTGATTGGCTAGTTACATTCATACAGCATTTCTGATTGGCTAGTTACATTCATACAGCATTTCTGATTGGGGGGCTAGTTACATCATTACAGCATTTCGGGATTGGCTAGTACAATTCATACAGCATTTTGATGGCTAGTGACATTATACAGCATTCTGATTGGCTAGGTTACCATTCATACAGACATTTCTGTGGCTAGTTACCTTCATACAGCATTTTGATTGGCTAGTTACATTCCATTACAGCATTCTGATTGGCTAGTACATTTCATACAGCATTTCTGATTGGCTAGTATTCATACAGAATTTATGATTGGCTAGTTACATTCATACAGCATTTCTGATTGGTAGTTACATGCCATTACACATTTCTGATTGGCTAGTTACATTCATACAAGAAGCAATGCTGATGGGCTATTTAAACACTTTCATCAGCATTTCTGATTGGCTAGTTTACATCATACAGCCTTTCTGATGGATAGTTACATTCATACAGCATTCTGATTGGCTAGTTACATTCATACAGCATTTCTGATTGGCTAGTTACATTCATACAGCATTTCCGATAGGCGATGTAACATCATACAGGCATTTGATTGGCTAGTTACATTCATACAGCATTTAGTGTGGAGTTACATTCATACAGCATTTCTGATTGGATGTTACATTAATACAGCATTTTGTTGGCTAGTAAAGTCATTACAGCATTTTGATTGGCTAAGTTACATTCATTTTAATAACCAGTTAAAATCAGCCTCCAAATATTTGAGCTTTAGCTCTTTTCAAACACTGCCACCAGTCATACCATGTTGCTGATTTGACTCGAAATAACAAATCACATATGTTCCATGGTTACCAATCAGCAGGTTAGTGCTTTAAAGGTTCAAGACAGGGGGCTGACAGTGCTTTGCTGGTTCCGATAATATTTTTCCCATTGACAAGCATGGAATATTCAGAGACTCATGTCACAGCGCATTACGGCGGCAAATAACGGGTTCACTATGTAGTAAGAGAAGGCGGTGCTAAGGGGGCTCCAGTCGGTTACTGGAACTGCATTCAGTAACGATGCTTAGGAATTTGGATAAACTTTCAGTAGGAGTAAAAAAATTGCCCGTAGCCACTCCATAAATCTACGTGCTGGAAGCGAGTGTTTGAACGTCTGATTTGCATCGCTACGCAATGCTGCAATAAGCTGTAATA
>JAMKCH010053188.1:0-19871 GCA_023653785.1 Ophioderma brevispina
GATGTTTTCGTTAGAAAATAATCCTCACTCTCTGAAACAGCATTACGAACAATAGGTATTAAAGGGGCATTTCGTGATCCACAGCCTCGTCCCTCGACTTACATAAAAAAATTAAATGTTTATAAAATCTGAACCGTCCAGGCTACAGATTCAATATCAACCTTGTTTTATTAGATATATAATGTTTTTCAACGGTTTCTAGATCAGACATTTATGCTGTTTCTGAATCCGATGGATGCCAGACGAGCAACCTTGGTGCATTTTTGTAGAA
Source organism: Ophioderma brevispina (assembly GCA_023653785.1). NCBI lineage: Eukaryota > Metazoa > Echinodermata > Ophiuroidea > Amphilepidida > Ophiodermatidae > Ophioderma > Ophioderma brevispina. The sequence continues at coordinate 272 of JAMKCH010053188.1, forward strand.
ACGCTAAAAATCAATATGGCCACCAAACACAAAACATTAATCTCTTGTTCACTCAAAATTTCTAATTTTTCAGCCTGTCTCGTTAAACATTCATTGTGACCAATTAACATATGATTCGTAACCACGTAATCAATGAATTCAATATGGCCGTCAATACAATAAAGTGTCTGATCGTGATCTATTTTTGGCAGTCAAGAAAGATCAACCATCTTTGTTAACCAAGAGATCTATGTAAAACAACTTTTACTGAGAAGACGCCATATACTTACATTTGCATGTAAAATGGGAAACACACGTTGGAAAAAAAAATGAACCATAATTTTTCGGCTTAATCATTATTATAATAAACCAGTTTCTTTAGAGAACGGAAAATAAGCCTTTGAGTCCCACGGTACGACATATGTCCCCTGCTTAAAAGTCTTATCTGTTGATATCTCGCCACTTTTTGTGCTCTCGGGCTCGTCACACAGCAGCCAGCAAAGTCCCACTGTGCATGGATTACACCAACATCAGGTCACGCACTGCTGCCATTTCAAAACACGGACATTTACTTCGCATTTCCCAAGAAAAATCGATGACCGTGTAGGAATTTTTTTTTGTCTAAAATGGTTCCTTTTATACCACACGAAATCGTTCAACAGAAAAACTTCTAACCGGTCACATATTTTTGTTTTAAAACCGTATAATTAAACCCGAATATCAAATTTCCACAGACGCCTACTAAAGTCTGTTGAAGAGATTCTTATTTGAACAATGACACTCATAACAATAGCTCAGCGGGATGTTGTCGGCTGCTGTGGGCTCGTCACTAGACGCTGTCATTTGGGGAGAACCTTTGCTTTCTTAAACAACATTAAATCATAATGGCACATTTTTGAAGAGCGCCCCCAATTTTCCAAGGTTGATATTTGGCACAGTTACGTTGGTAATTGTCTAGGAAACTATACCTGCGAACGAGAATGCTAAGAAATGCGTATTTATCATAAAATAAGCGATTTTGTAATTAGAATTGGGATCCCATATTGGACTTAATGGCAGAACTGGAAATGCTACGTTTATGTCCGTCCATGATATGAAATAGTGCCATCTCGAGAAGATAACCTCTAACTTGACTTGCCTGAACCAATAAACCACTAAGTAGACACGTACATGGCGCTATTTCACATTGGAAGGCCGTTTCCAGCAGCCGTTGAATTATTATCGGGATTCCCGATAATAATTATTCTAATTACAAAATTCCTTCGTTTGTGACACACAGACATTTTCGAGCTTAATCATTCATAGGTATAGTTTACTAGCCAGTTACTAATGCAACCGTGTAAAAATCTCAATTTTTGTGAAAATTGGGGGCGCTCTTAAAAAAATGTCGTCGCTGGGCGGGAAAAACCTCATATGTGCATTTGACCTTTAAGAGCAGAACCTCACATGTAGTAAAAACGGTAACATGACAAAACCTCATATGTAACATTTTCGAGAGACACCAAAAACTGAATAATTTGCTGTAATGCCTTGCACAAGAAAGGTTTTCCATTCTAAATATATTTAGATAATTATTCACTACAGATTCTGAAATAAACTGTCATATGATTTACTATCATATTTGGCTTGAAATTCAAACTAGAAGCCGATGTGACCAAAATGCACATATGAGGTTTTGGCACCGGGGCCCACTTTTTACATATGTGCTTTTGCATTTGACCTCTGAAGTTATATACATATGAGGTTTTTGCCGCCCAGCGACGATGTGCTAATATTGCTTTAAGAACAACAACAGGTATCAACTTCCAAATTATGACAATGAAATGACACTTTTGTAAGATTATAATAATTATCATTAACTCTCAACCCCTTCCCCATTTCTGAACCTCTTATATCTCCTTATCCATTTGTCATTCCCATAAAGTTTTACCAATATTCTTAAGAGCACAGGTACAAAATCAAACAATATATATTTTGTTTGTTTAACTTTCGTCTTACTAAGTCTTCTTTTGTAACACGGATTACCAAGGGTGGGGGTTACCAACCCCTGAGGAATTTGTTATAAAGCACCCGATGCTTATGATTTTGATACCAGTATAGACCGTATTCAATAGCCAGCCATGTTGGTGGACAAGATAGACGCATTCCAGTACTACAATACATTCACCTGTCAATGATTCCTGTGCAATCGCTAAACATGGATCGATTGACAGCTTAATGTATTGTAGTCCTGGGATGTATGCATCTTGTCCACCAACATGTCTGGTGACTGACGTCATATTGAATACGGTCTATAGTGCAAGAAATTAAAATAATGGTTTGATTTCAAAATAATTGCAACAGAAACATAAAGTAAATATAAAGTAGGTATAATTTTACTGAAATCTATACCAACATTTTGGCCATATCCTAAGGATTAAAAAAGTATAGTTTGCCGTATCTGTGGGTTATAGTTTAATACAGCCTGTCTCAAAAAATGGTACAATCAATATCCGATTTTTTTCAATATTATATCTCGAAATAAGTAAGACGCTAGTCGTTTTGTACATCACATTAAAGAGAAAAGACCAGGCATTCCAGGATTTTTTGTTTTATCTCATTTACTTGTTTTAATCGTGAGATAACTCCAGTTTACTGCGGAACGCAAAAATCGAGTTTGTGCCACTTTCTGGTTGAGTGAAAACGGTGAAAGAATTAGTTAAACATAAGTTATTCACACTTGAACAGACATGCAATAAATATGTGTCTTGTTTATTATTTATGAAAGGAAGATATTTATCATTGAACTGATTTTGTTGACTATTTATTAAAACTTGTGTCGATAAAACTAGACCTCCTTTGTTTACTTTTATCTGTGTATTGTTACAAGTTGCAATCTTGTGTGAGCTTCAAGACAACATGGCATAACTGGGAGAAAAAACTCTGCCTATACATAAAAGTGGCACAACATCGATTTTGGTATATCGTACTAAATTGCTTATATCTCTGGATTGACAAAAGCGAATAAGATGAAACAAACACCATTGGAAAGCCTGGTCTTTGTTCTTTACTATTATGCCAAGTAAGATTGACTTAGTTTGAAATTTCATATTTAACCAATTTTTTTCTGATTGTACCACTATTTTGAGACAGGCTGTAGTTATAAGGCAATAAAGATTCAAGGTTATCATGAAGTAAACGTTTAAGAATGCTCCCATTCATTTCAAAATGGTCCCAAATTATTCATAATAGTCCCGAAGGACCTGGAAATTATAATACTTGCACTCATTTTACCATTTGGTCACGTAACTAGAGGTCAAAATGTAACAATGGTCGATCGTAAGAAATGGGGTGTCAAAATACGCGCAAATAAACGCCGCTTCCAACTATATCTCATAATGCACAATACGATTGTTTGAACTTTACAAATTTCATAGGTAGGGAGTTACTTTTTCAAGTTTTTGAGATGTGTGTATTAAATCGAATAAGATTGAAGAACAAAGTTAATATAATATATAAATATAAAACTGTTGTTCATAAAGTTGGAATAAAATAGTTTTGCCACTTTTTATGGAATGATTCTTACAATGTGAGTTATTTATGATATCTAGATTGTATATCGCCACACTACTTGATTGATCAGGCTCTTCCGAACATATCACCATGTGAACTTAGTCCACAATTAACCCTTTACGAACTGCGTCCAAAGGAAATTGAACAGCGGATTAAGGATTTTGTTTTTAACATCATTTACATATAACACCATTTTGGGTGATTCATGCCATCGAATGTCAATATAGTACTGTTTGCACATGTCAATCGATTTGGTCACCCCTGATGAATCAGTGTGCGTCAAGACTTCGCGGCATAATGTCCACAAGGTGGTTTATGCCAATTGGACAGAGCGTCCCACTCATAGGCAGAGGCTGAGCGAATTCATGTTTTTGTGTTGTGTTAGCGTTTGAGGAAGATTGTCATGTAATGAGGCTCGGCCTTTTAAGGCATCCACAGGCATGCCGATAGGGTTCAAATCAGGGGGGACCAAGCAGGCCATGGTATCTGCTTCACCTCCTCTGCCTCAAGAAATTCTCTCACTACAACTGCCCTGTGCGGCGTGACATTGTCGTCTTGCCGTCATTGCCGAAAATTGTTTGCAAAAACCCTTCTTGCATGTGGCAGACAGTGGTTTTCAGGAATGACCAGGTACACGACGGCGTTCATGTTTCCATTGCCCCACCAGGGACGTTTTTCCTCCATAATGAATATAGGCCCATACCATCACTAAGCCGCCACCACCATCTAAATACAGTCATCGCGGAGCTTGGTTCTTCACCAGTAATCGACGAACCCTTTGTCTTCCATCTTGATGGTCAAGGATGTAGAGGATTTCGTCCATAAACACAACATTTCGCCAGTGGTCCGAGCTGTAATCTTCTGTTCTCCCTAGCCCAGCAAAGTCGAATCAACTCTGTGGTGAACGGTTTGGTGTGGAGATTTGGTCATTCGTCTTGCTCGTAACCATGTTGAAGCAATCTCCGATTTATAGTTTGGCGGGAAATATCTTCTCCACAAACGACGAAAGCGCTCGATTGCTTTTCCCGGTCTAGGCACAGTTAAGCAGGTCGGCGAACATCTCGTCTGGCAGTCAATCGTGGTCGTCGTGAAGATTTTCAGGGCCTCAAATGACCCACCTCTCTGCAATATTCCGAGGAAATCAGTCGGAGTGCAAGCACTCTTCGGCGTATTAACAATGCCGTTGGACGAGGAAGAACCTAGGGAACCTCTGTTTCAGGTTTTGTTGTCACGGATCCAACACCTAAAAAATGAAAAGGATAACACGACATCTACATTGTATAGCTCGCACAACAAAAATTCGTTGTTTAACGGTGTATTCAAAATTATGCATGGATTCACTTCACTTGGGTAGTGGGGGATCATTATGTAACATTCCCCTACTCTAATATGATTACTGAGGGGGCCTCACATATAAAGAACGTTTTTAATATTAGGTCTGAAAAAATATTCCAACTTTACGAGCAACAGTGTATGTCAGCTTTGACGTTTGACACTATATTTTATTACTTTTATACATGGATTATTCTAGAAAAAACCAACACCCCCAAAGATGACAATGGGAATTCCCACAACCTTCTCCAAAATGCATAGGAATTCGCATAGTATAGTGAAATCCAAAAAGCGCATGCGGATTCACATCATGAAATCCGTAAAGAATACTATCACTTAGTAGACTGTTTTTCCCTTTCGTTTCTCGTTGGTCACAAACACCCACAGATGACATGACTGAAAAATGCCACGGGAATTCCCCCGATTCCCACACTGATTTGTCAGAAAGAGCTTTGGAATTCCCATTAGTCAGTTCGAATTTTTAAATTGTCATCTTTGGGGTGTAGATAATTTCTAGAATAGCCCAATGTATTACATATCCTCTCAAATGAGATTATGTTCGTTCCGGAAATATTTGTTTTAATAATTTAATATTATTATATTTTAACACGTAACTTAGACATGTATAACTCAATTACTCAGATACAATTATTTAGAAGTGTTTCTTCTAACCAAGTACTCATCTGTTGATATCTTGTCAGTAGACGCTTTCGTTAGAAACGAATTTTCTTTTTCTGAAACTGCATTAAGAACAACAATAGGTATTGACTTCAAAATCAAGATAATGAATATTTTGGCTTAAACGATGACCTCAACCTTCCCAACCAAGGTTTTTGGGGGGCTATAGACCTATTATGCGGTCCTTTTTTACAAAATAGCTATGACCTCTGGCGAGATATTGTTATTTTATTTTTTGAGTTGTCGCTGTGGCTGTTTTTAGAAAAATACACCGTGTGTCACTCCAATTTACCCTTGCTTATTTTCAAGGGTATAAAACAAACTTCAAAACACTGAAGAAAGCAGAAAACACAATCTACAAATCAATACAGTTTCACCTTTTTCTTTGTATTTGTATGGTTCCATGTCTGTTACATGCCCTACTAATTGGGAGAACCTCGTATTAAAAATTCTAAGTTTATTATGTAATGGAGTCTGCAAAAATGGTGAATTTCAATGAAATTCTTAAACAATGTCACCCCGCGTTTGCTGGCACCATGTCGGCAATGACGATAAAATGGCTAGTCAAATCTTGCAGCTAAATATTTTTCGTCCTTTCATTATTTAATCAAGTTTCATTCACACAGTTTCACAAATAATCATCAAAAGCTCTAGGAGTAGTATTTAAAAGTGTGAACAAATAGGTAGACAAAGCGTTATCACGTAGGCTCTAGTTATAGTTATGAACCGTATGCGGACCTTTGTAATTACTCTTTGGTGAGATGGATTAAAACAATAAGGCCACATAAGAGCGGGGCATCAATTTTCAAAAGGAGATTACCATTCTGACAGAGGAAATGGAAAAGACAGAAAAAAGGAAATGCCGTATCTGTTGGCCATCAGATAAGATGACATTTATTTAACACCCCACGAATCTAGAAGGGTCCAGCAAGATCTGCAATACAAGGTATACTCAAACAAAGGCGAAACTGCATACCTGGCTAAGTCCCAAGCATAAAAATTACCTGGGAGAATTTGGATTTATGCAATTGGTAGTTTACGATTCTCATAAAGGCAAAAAATACCCAGACAAAAACCCTAGCGTAAAAATCACTGGGAAGAGAATCGCCACGACAATGTGAAACTGAAGGGAGAAACGAGCGGACACCCGATCTCATTCCGCTACAGCGAATTAACGGTAGCCAAATTTCAAGGTAGGAACAAAAACATAAAATTTCACTAGGGTAGACCTACCCCCCTAGAGTCAAATACTCCGGATGAAAGACCCTGATACATTTACACACAGAAATCCACAATATGAACACGCATTTATTTGCAAAATATGGCTTGAAACCCTAAGAAATGTCTAAACATTGTAATATATAGTAGTGCATACAACTTGCTCCGAGGCGAACTACATGTACGGGCGAGAATCTTCAGCAGCGGATGATACCTGGAAGTTACACTGAAGAGTAAAATTGTAATGTGAATTGTTAAAATGTATTAAATACATGTGAAAAATTAAAAGGCATCAGAAAAAATTAAAGCGAAACCGCCTAAGACTGCTGGCCCTTAGAATATAAATAAAATAAAGCAAAACCGCTACAGAAGTCGGTTGCGCATTGTGAATGCACAAACGACGTAACCTTAAACTCCCCCCCCCCGCCCCCCCCCCCACCCCCACCCCACTTAAATGGAACCAAAAAAGCTGGACTGGAAGGTGATTAAAACCATCTAATTGCCAAATCTTAAGATCCTTCAAAGGGCCACGTGGGATGCTGTGACTGCGCAAAGGCATTGCAAAAAATTTTGCCTGAAAAGAACTAGCCGCAATCTGAGGGATGAGTGCAATTTTGTTTTTTTTTTTTTTTTCCATGCTAAAAAATGGCCTTGCCCTCAATTACACGATGCCAGAAGTGAAAATGCTGGAGGAACAATTACAGGTTATCCAATTCACCATAATCATGTTCCTACAGACCTGATGGGCAAACTTATTCAAGTTACGCATGAGCGTGCTACCGCCCCATTGTTAAGTTCATAAGACATAACCGAACATGATCATAATATCGACCAAGTCAGACGAGCTATTGGTAGGTGCACGAATCCCCCTTCAAAATTTTCTTGTCTTTGTTATGGTTCCATGTCTTTACATGCCCTACTAATTTGGAAACCTAGTATTAAAAACTTTCTATTTTATATGGTAGTGGGGCGGTTCGTGAACTGTGAATTTCAATGAAATTCTAACCAATGTCTCCCGGTTTGCTGCACCCCTGTCGGCAAATGAGATAAATTGCGAGTCAATCTTTGCAGCGAAACATTTTTTTTCGTCCTTTATTCATTATTTAAATCAATTTTCATTCACACCGGTTTCACAAATAATCATCAAAAAGCTCTAGGAGTATTATTTTAAAGTGTGAACAAATAGACAGCCAAAGCGTATCCACGTAGGCTCTAGTTCTATTTTTTTTCATGAACCGTATGCCGAACCGGTTTTGTAATACTCTTTGGTTAGATGGATTAAACCATATGGCCCTAAGAGCGTCCTCATTTCAAAATTGGAGATTACCCTCTGACAGAGAAATTAAAAGACAGAACAAAAGGAATCCTATCTGTTGGTCCGAAACACCATCCGATAAGTACAATTTATTTTCACCACCACGAATCCTAGAAGTTCCAGTCATATATCAATCCAGGTATAACAAACCCAGGCGACACATGCATACCTGGCCTAATTCCCAATCGTAAAAATTAGCCTGGGAAATTTGGTATATGCAATTGGTAGTTTACGATTCTCATAACTGGCAAAAAATACCACCAAAACCCTAGCGTAAAAATTACTGGGGAGAGAATCGCCAGACAATGTGAACTGGATGGAGAAACGAGCGGACACCCGATCTCATTCCGCTAAAACACAGCGAATTAAGCGGTAGCAAATTTCCAAGGTAGGAAACAAACAAAAATTCCCTAGGGGTAGACCTACCCCCCCTAGAGTCAAACATCTCCGGATGAAATACCCTTAGACATTTACCACAAGAATCACAATATAACATAGCATTATTATTGGGCAAATATGGTGAAACCCTAGAAATTCTAAACAATTGTAATATAGTGTGCAATCTTCAGCAGCGGATGATACCTGGAAGTTACACTGAAGAGAAATTGTAATGTGAATTGTTTAAATTTATTGAAATACATGTGCAAAATATAAAGGCATACAGAAAATAAACGAAAAACCGCCTAAGAACTGCTGGCTTAGAAATCTAAATAAGAGATAAGCGAAACCGCCACAGAAGTCGGTTGCGGCCATTGTGAATGCCAAAACAGACGTTACCTAACTCCCCAACTCCCTCCCCCCCCCCCCGCCCCCCCCCCCCACCCCACCCCACTTAAATGAACCAAAATAAAGACTGACATGGAGGTGATAAACCACTAATTGCCCAAATCTGTAATGATCCTTCAAGCACTGTGGGATGCTGTGAAATGGACGCAGCATTTGACAAATTTTGCCTGAAAAAACTGCCCAATCTGAGGGATGAGTGCAATCAATGTCAAAAATGGCCTTGCCTCAATTACAACGCTTGCCAGACACAGTTGAAAATGCTGGAGTGAACAATTACATGGTTATCACCAATTCACCATCATATGTTCCTACAGACCCTTATGGGCAAACTTATCAAGTTACGCAGCACGTCCTTTAAAAACAAAAACCCCCCCGCCATTGTTAAGTTCATCAGCATAACCTAACCTGATCATAATATCTGACCAAATCAGACGAGTATCTGGTAAGAGTGCACACGAAATCCCCTCAATTTTCAACTATTCGTTACGATCTCCCACGTAAGGGCTCTTAAATACGTTTTGTACCACATGCAAATTAATGTGGTTGGAAAGGTTGCCCTAGCTAACATTCTAAAAGTCTATTGACCAGACCAGCACACTTGGCACCCAACCCAAACCAACTCCACTTCCATAACACTGGCCACCACCGTTTAACTGAAAATTATTTCTAACCATCTCTGGCACGAATTGCTAATCGCCTATAAACCACATTCGCATAGAGTCTTAACGAAATGTAAAAATGAAAAAGTCTAAATGAAAAGCCCACACAAAAAAAAATGACAATTTCAATGCTTAAATATTTAATGCTCAACCAACCAAGAACTGAAATTGAGATGGAAAAACAGGCGAATAAATACCTGACAAGTAGGTTGGAATCCTTAAATTTAAAGCACCAATTATCAATCAGCTTTTTTTTTTTTTTTTTTGTTTAAACATTGATGGAAAAATAATTTGGTAATAAAATGACTGTTTGACCATATCTGCCTGGAGCGAATAACCCGAGATGCAACGAGGCGAAATACCTGCGAAGTAAATCCATGAGATGTTAATACACAAATTAAGGACTGTCTATCATTGAGTGAGGTCTAATGTAAACCTTAAAAGCCTTGGACTTCCACCTACCCTATTCTGAATCTTCTCATCCGAGAGTATCCCCCTTATAGCCTGCCAGGTAGCCTGCCCCTATTCTGAAACTGTGAGAGAAACAGAGATGATTAAGGCCTAAAAGCTTTAACGCCCCGTTTCACAAAATGAAATTGAACTGAGATGCAGTCAAAGGATTCCTTTGCCAAAATGAATGAACAGGGGGCCTGGACATGAAGGCCTAAGCTTTTAAATAGGCAACATGGCACGCACAGATCCAAAGAGACTTCGTAGAATGCGGCACATGTGAATTCAGTAGAATCCCCTCTCTGATCTGTTTTGGAAGCGCACCCTACTGACAAGATGACTCGGAAAAATAAATCATCAAAGAAATAACCCCGCGAACAATCGCGTTTAATTTTGGCAGTTAATTCCCCCTACCCTCCAAAAAACCAAAAATGCAAGGAGAACTGCGCGTTAAATAACCATTCCTATACGATGAATTACAATAACAAAGGCAAGACAACTAACCATTTTTTCCAAAATGTAGGGACTAATGGGTAGCCGGCCGTCTTTTTTCTGATGAGAATGCTAACAACCCTCTCTCCGTTTCTGAAAAGGAAGCTATCAGTGGGGTCATAAATACCATTTTTTTGATTTTGTGCAAAAAGGCCAATGCAGAGATATGGAAATTAATAGTAGCTGGTGCACAATTTTTCAAAGATAAAATGAAATAAAAAGAGGTAAGTGCTCATTAGGGATTGGCCAAGAGGGGAATACTGGTTGCTAAACCTAAAGTCAATGAATTTCCCCACACTACGCGCTATAAAGCTGTTCCAAGTCCAGGAGCTAAGATGCAGTTAAAAGACGTGTTGAGTTTCACACTTAAATTGTCCAAACAAAAGCTGGTACTAGAGTGCACACCGCATCTGCTTCTGGAGCTAATGCCGTTTAAACGGTGTATTGGAAGACACGAACAAAGCTCCTCAATGTTATTACATTTACCCGCTATGTTTTTTGCACAAAAGGAAATATTATTCTTCAAACACTGCAAAAACAAGAATCTCAAATCTCACCAATTTCAAATTTGTGGGCATCTTTGATACTGCTATTGATGATATTAAACCACAGGACATTAAATCATACTAATTTAATTCTTTTAATCCAGACACCAGTGTCCCCCCTAAACAACCGCAAACTAAAATTGGACAAAAATACAATCCACGCTATTTGATGTTTTCCGAATTCAATGACTAGGAGGCAGGAGGGCCATTTACTCACCCTGAAACCATTTCCCCTTGAAGTTCGCGTACTCCCCCAAAGCAAACAATCCCGTTACTTGCACTGTAACATGAAGATCGTTTTCATCATGCCATGCTTGCTCGGAATTAATGTAACCCCATTGAATGTTCTAAGAATAAACCCCACATCTCCAAATCATGCTTTGCGCCAGAAGTATAATATTTAACTTTGCAAACCAAGGTTTCTTCTTTCACCACCCACAAGTGACAATCGATCACCTTCGAAGGAAGGCGCGCCCAGGTGACACGAGCTACAAACAAGATCAAGATCCCAATTAGGATTGAAGATCACGCAACGAAATTTGAGAAGCCTGCAAGGCATTCATACTTTGTTTTTGATTTCACAACAATTTTGTTCCTGTTGTAATTGAAATAGTTGCCTTACCGAATCAATTGCCAAACCCAAATATGTAAGTTTAAAGTGGGCCCCAAGACTTTTCTTCTGAAGCCAGGGAACCCTAACGTTTTTGCACAAGTCTTTCAAAATCCTAATGAGGCGCGTGCGCATGACTGGCTGGCTTGACGCGTCACCCAACCCAACGAGCATGAAGTCATCTGCGTAGTGAGTATGTTTCATAAGCTGAAGCCTCATTTTACCAGCCATTCAAGGAAGTCGACAATTTTTCAAAAAGGGCTGGAGAACAAGAAGCCCCCATGGGAAGAGCTTTGTCAACAAAAAACTTTTCCCCAACTTTCATCCCCCTACCAACTGGAAATCCTTAGGGTGTACAGGCATTGGCCATGAGGGCGCCCTTACCTACGCACACTAACAAAGGAGTAGCTACATCAAAGCTAGCATATTTGACTACACAATAATCGGGGTTCATACCATCATTAATGGATTGGCCTTCTGGGAAGGATAAATGTTGTATTAACCTGAATTTGCCTGGTTCAGATTTGGGTACCAACAATGGGGATATAATTAAATTTGACATGGTACGCGAAAATGGCCATCGATGCGTTTTCAAGCTGACCTCTTTCATTAGCTTAGTTAATGCCCCTATCTGGATCTGCATAACAGATTTCAAATTAGGAGCATCCCTACATTGACGAGACCCATGAAAACCCAGGCCTAAACCCAAAAACAACCCCTCGTGTAACTACTACAGATTTTGTATCTGATAAAGAATCAAGTAGTGGAGTAAAGAATTAACTTCATTGGATGGGTATTTTCAACACCAGCAAATTGATTGCATCGGGATTTAGGCAAACACATCTTGCATTCGCAACACTACATTATTTACCTTTTTTTGCAGTTGACGGCACCATGGCCGAACTCTTTACACCACAAGGAGCATTTGTGACTGTACATGCAATCTTTTCTGTTACACAATTGCTTGTTGAAATCAGCACAAACCTTTCTGTTGACTTGTTTCCTGATTGGTGCCCGATCTGTTAAAATCTTTTGCTTTCATTGCCGACGAAAACCAGAATAAGGCCTTTTTGGCGCCATACCGACTGTCTGCCCCGACTATCACGTGAGGAACTGCAACATACACATGGACCAAAGCTCCCCCATCCATACTAGCTCCAGAATTATGAGGATGCAATTGCTGCCGTAACCTGAACTGTTGATCATAAGATCGCCAGCCCCAGCCCGGAAAGCCGGGAATCAGCTAACGAAATCCTAATCGTATAACGTACTTCAACAACTCGTTTGCGCGACCAGATGTGCCTCCAAAATAGCACAGTGAAACAAAAAAGCTGATATGTCCTATGAAGAATGGAATTGATGGTTTGCTTTGGTTTATTGCTTTTCCACAACAATTTGCCCAGTCTTCGATACAGAAAGAGCCATACCCAAATCACTTTTCACTTTGAGTATGGAATCAGTTTTCCCAACAAACAAGCAAAATCAACAAACTCCCCCCATTTAATATTTTTTGTTCCTGATACCTTGTGGTACTGACAGCCCAAGGTGAACAAACGAAAACAATGGAGAACGCCCCAAAAGCCTGTTGAGGGGTTTGGACCAGCAAGTGATAAACCTACCGAATTAATGCTTATTATTCCCGTTGAACCGAAGACCAGATGTATTGAAACATTGACTGTAACATTATGAACTGGCATCATTGCATTACTATTCGACATCGCTCTACTAGTGATGGCAATGCAACAGTATTGATCGGCATTGCTATCGGGGAGGAGGACAGGTTGGCGCAGCGTACTTCCTCCCTCGCCTGTTTCATTCACCAATGAGGTCTCGGGCTCGATTCCCGGCAGGGGCTCGTTCTCGTGGCTTTATGTGAATTTGGTTCCTTCTTCTCGATCCATACTCGTTCGCAGGTTTTCCTCCGGGTACCTCCGGTTCCTCCTGCTTCTTCTAAAATCGGCTTCTTGGCATAAACTGTTCTGGTAGTATGGTTTTCTCTGATGTGCTGAGCGCCTTTCATGGCAGCCGCACAGGCCTTGATCTGTTTTAAGGTGGATATTCGCGCGTTAAAAAAAAAATACAAAATTATATAGTATTGATTGCTAGCTACATATTAAGGTCCATGGACATGCTTTAAACATACTTATCATAACCACCAAAAAATGGTTTCATTCATAGTATGTATTGGTATCAACGTAAAATCTGCATGAAGCAGTAAATAGAAACCTTATATTTGATAAAAATTGGGCATAATATCATGGTGGTTTTGGACAGCTTTCAAGGAAATTCAAAATGAAAGTGATTATCCCCTGGCAAGCGTGACCCAGAAGTGGACGGTCCGAGTACAAATACGCGATACCGCCGATTAGCGCGTCATTATCATCATCGTGGAACGGACTTGCGCGTGGCCCAGTTTTCTGCATACGTAACCAGTTGATTCTCGTGATATGCGTCGTACGTTTGTATCATATGGCATAATTTTTCTTGATGTGGTGGCCTTAAATTTACGATAATAATGCTCTGTATTTTCGACGGGTGCACCAGCGGCGACGGTACCGACAAGGAGAATCAGAACACAGCTTTATTCAAGTTACCAGACAAAGAAACCGACAATGAGAATATCTGGAAAGTGTGCGGATGCGGTTAGCCCACGTGTGACTTTGTTTTCAACTTGTACTTTTTACTCTGACAGGGTCAGTAAAGGGGGGGGTCAAATCCAACTCCAGCATCTTGATACGCGTTCGCGAACCAGGAGAAGGCCCTGTCAGTTTGGGTATATTTATTCTTGAAATTTAACAGTTCCAATGTTCACTTTAAAAATCGTGTTTGCGATATGATCAGATACTGGTTGAGGTACGAAAATGTAAAAATTAAGAAATGTCTACTCAGTCAGCCCGGTCCATGGACCTTTAAAACGGCATTGCGACGGTATGGATTGGCATTGCAGTATTGATTGGCAATTCTGCATTAGTGAAAGGCATTTGCACAGTATTAATTGGTAATGCCGCATTATTGAACCGCGGAGGTGCATTCAAAATAACGATATCCTTCAAACAAACCTAAATTTGCATTAATTGAACTAGTACTGGCAACTGCATTAAGTCATTTGGATTAATTGTAGCACTAGTATATGAACAAACACCCTATTCACACGTGTGTTAAAAAATTTCATTGTTAAGTTACCACTTTGATAAGACTGTCACCATAATTCTTGATTGATTGGTTGCTGCGAGACTGAGTGGTAAAGCCGAGAGCTGTTGGTACTGAACTTGAGCTGCACCAGGTAGTCTTTGCTGATGGTAGATTTTGTTGCTAGCTAGTAAATATATCCCGCGCACACCTTGTTGTGCATTTTGGAATTTTGCTGAGCAATGCCCCTGCTTGGTGTTGAGTTTGCAATGATATTGCCGTTGCCGCCGCGTGGAAACCCGTTGGCCGGTGGTAGTCCCGATGCCGAATTCTGTGTAGATGGTCCAGGCACCGATACTGTCAATAACTGCTGGTTTGAGTTTTGCCATCGCACGATGTCGACGGCTGTGGTGATTGCTGTTGTCCTTGTTGTGATTATTCCCACTATTTCACCGTTCTGAGTCATTTAATCATCCCTAACCGCCGTGCCTGCGATCTCGTTTGCCTATCCTAAGCGACATTCGACGAAATACCGGAAGTCGAAACGGTAACGCCAATTTTTGATCTGTTTTGGGACGGCCGTCTATTTGTGGATTTCCTACGCCCCCCCCATATTGGCAAAACACGATATTTACCGGCAATGAACAAGGCGTAGATCCGTAGTAGATAATAAACACTAACGTCTCAACTTCCGATGAAATAATGTAAGAGAAAAATTGATGCGTCCTTATCTTTTCCTGATCAACAGTGTAATGACGAAACGGGAAACCCGATGAAACAAACTGACCAGGCAAACGGCAAATTCTATTGGATACAGCAAAGACCGGAAAACACGCCCACGAAACGACCCGACTAACCCCAATTGGAACCTCAAGCAGGGACAGAGATCATTTCTCCTCAGCGTTAAGAGAGTTGTCCTTCCGATGCCCGTCCGAAAACTCAATTTTTGCAGTTGTGTGGTAAATGTGTCTTGTAATTATAACCTGCAAATGACAATGCCAAATACATATTTGTCATACAAGAACGTTTGTGTATTTAGAATAAGATCCCATTGTAATTTTTAAACTGCGGAGGCAACGACACTCAATTTATGTCTGTTCATGATGAAATAGTGTACCTCACCAAAAAAACTTAACTTCCTGAACCGAGGCTATTCATATTGGAAGGAGGTTTCCCCCCTTTGAATTAACTATAGAGATCTCCGCTATTCATTCTTCAAATTCCTTCTTTTGCGGCACAGAAATATTTGAGCTTTACCATTCACAGTATAGTTTACTAGCCAATACCCATGCAACTCTGCGCAAAAATCTCAAAATCTTGGAGAATTGGAGGCGCTCTCTGCAAAAAATGTGCTGTTAATAGCTTTCATTTGGAATCCACATTTCATATACATACTCTGTGCTCCGGTGTCTTTTTTTAATCTTTTTTAGCTCTCTTGAAAAGATACAAAATAATTCATCTTTGTTAACCCAGAGATCTATGTAAAAACTTTTAACTGATAGACTTCATATACTTAATTTTGCATGTTAAAATGGGAAACACGTGTGGAAAAAATGCCCCATCATTTTTTTGCTCAATTATAATCATAATTAACACTTACGCAGAGAACGAAAAAACACATCGAGCCCCATGGGATGACATAATAGACCCGTTAAAAGAGTTACCCTGTTGATATATTACACTTTTGTCTTTCGGGCTCGTCACTAACGCTGTCATTTGGGGAGACAACTTCGGCTTTCTAAAAACATTAAGAAGAACATATGTACAATTTTCCAAATCATTTCAATGAATTCTTTGTAAATAAATAAATGAATTGTTCCAAGAAGTGAAAGTTGTTTTATGCAACAACCTTCTCCATTCGAAAACCTCTACCCTCCAAGCCTGAACCGTTACAAGGGTAAAATGGTGAAAATACACTTAATTCAACAATTGCAAATTAAAAAACACGAAACACAGCAGTTCGCCGGTGTAGAGATTTACAAGTCCCTTCATAATCATGACTCTAGGTTTCGGAGACTGGGCGTCCGTAGTCTCCGAACCTAATAATCAGGATTCAGAAACTGATGTCTTAGGACTCAGCTTCAAGTTTCTGAAAGCTAAAGTTCACTTAACTTAGTGCGACCCGGACCTCGTATTTGGGGGGACCTCTGCAAATTCATTACAACTATCGCAAAATTCAAAGTCCTCTCAGGAATCGTCCTAGGACTCTGTGCATGACGCATAGTGCTAGAACCCTAAACTTGTGCTGTTCAGTCCCTAGGACCAGTGTACTGTGATGGGTGCAGTGTTTCCAACGGCCATAAGATATGCTACTAGTACTTTAACTGAAAGGTACTTGGTTAGTTAAAAGCAGGCCGACTATGGAGCAGTCCGCTGTGACGTAGCGGTCCAGTCCTTCAGAAGACCAGGTGTGTAATAGTATAATGTGTATGTTGTAATATGTGATTCTGTACGTAGATTCGAGTCCTAGCTGGTCGTACCACTTTAATGGTCTGTGGGTTTATATATTTAATTTTATTACGTCTCTTTTATTTTTTTTTATTACTAATTTTATTGGCAAAGACTATATACACGGCTGCCGTGTATATAGCGTCCGGTTGTTAGCTGCCCGGCAGCCGTGTATGTAGTGAAGCCTCACTGCCGAGGCTACATACACGGCAAAAAGCCCGGCGGCCGTGTATGAATGTCACGTGACCCGGCAGCCGTGTATGAATGTCGCACGACCCGGCAGCCGTGATGTGATACCTTCATCATAGAGATAAACTAATAAGGCCGGAGGTCGGACTTTAAAGTTTGAGTGGCTCTAAAAAATGTTTATCATTTACGCATCTACCACCTATATTTGCTAGCATAATAAGTAATCATGCCAATTATTAACTCATATGCCTATGGAATTTATAATCTAACCTTGTTTTTCGTTTGTATTTTTTTTTGTATATTACTTTTGTTTTTTAAAAGTTTATTTATTAATTTTAAATTTCTTTTTATGGGTAGTATTTTTAATTATTTTACCATTGTTTATGTTATTATTCATTTTATTTTTATTTTATAGATTTTTGTTATTGCTTTAAATTTTGATTAGTAGGCCTATTTTAGTAGTGTTATTAATATATTTGTATTTTTATTCAATGTTTATATTTTAAAATATTTGTAGTTTTTATTTCATTTGTTTTTTTTTTTTTTTTTTTTTTTTTTTTTTTTTTTTTTTTTTTTTTTTTTTTGTCTTTTACTTATTTTTAATCTATTTTATTTTTGGTTTGTATTTAGTTTTAATTTAGTATTGTTTTTATTTTTAAATCATTCATTTTTATTTGATTTATTATCTCCGTTTTTATTTTTGTTCTCTTTTTGATTTCTTTTAATCTTATTTTTTGTTCGTATTTTTAATTGTTTTTAATTTAATTTTTAGCATCGTCTTTATTTGGTTTCATTTTGTTTTATTTTAAATCATTTTGCTTTCATTTATTGTCAACTGTTATTTTACACTTTTATTTTGTTAATTATTTCTTTTTATTTAGGCCTACCATTGGTTTTTATTTTTGTACGTTGTTGTAGAGTATGCAGCTAGCAACTATTTTAAAAGAGGCAACTAAGATCCCATCTTTGGTCTAAGAAATTGGTAGTTGCCTTTGCCTCATGACCGTTGTGATTTCATCTCCTGTAATTTATTTTAAAAGTGGCTCTGACATTGGCGTCCCGGATTGGCGTTATACCATTTGTTTCTATTCTGTGAAAACTGTACAAAAACACTATACAATCCTCCACTGTACTACTCAAAGTAGAGTTATCCAATGATTTAAATAAAGACATTATTTTTTATGATTCCTTGTTATTGAAGCGGAACTAAATTTGTCGGCAATGTCGGGAGTAGTCGGGAGTAGTCACCCCCGATTGATGTACGAGGTTACAATTCCTCGCCATCGTATGACACGCAAACAAATATTGCGACCCGGAACACCTCAGCCACATCGCCACATGCAATGAACGAAGTCTGGTAACTGCACATTGCTTCGACAATTGTTTCACAGGGGATGTGTACGTCTTTCAATACGTAATTTTCGCGGGGTAAATTATTCATTTGTGCTAGTGACAGCTATACTGAAAATGGAATATTTCATCGTATTTTGGGTTGGCCTTTTTAAGCTGTGATTTTTATTGAGCATGGCTCCGCCTATAAAAGCTACATGGAGCGAACTCATGAAGCCAAACACAATGTTGATTTGAACAGAAAAAAGGGATAGGTTTGCCGTGTATATAGTCTCCAGGTTTTAGTTACACGGGCAGCCGTGTATAATAGTCATCTACTGCCAATTTTATTACTTCTCTTTTTAAAATGGTCATTTTATTAATTTAGTGACGTTGAGATTTGTGAATGTATGAATTCAGGTCCCACTTTTCACTGTCCTAGTTCTTCTTTTTATTATCTAGAAAGTCCACATGACACTGCGTTTTATTACCGAAAGTCCCTAGGACACTGAAAATCAAAACATCGTGTCTACGGACTCCTAATTTCAAAACTATGTTCCTAGGACTGTAAAAACATAAACGCAATGTCCTGACTCTAAAAGGTTTGGACTGGCTCGCTCGTGACAACCGTTCGAATTCGTCAAGGACAAATTGGTTTTCCTCACGCTTTCGTGCGCCTGCCCTCTCCGGGGAAAAATAAAAACTAATTCTTCCTTCCTATAAAACCAGAGCACTTTTTCTTTTCTACTCGTTTAAAAAATGTTTTGTTGAATGACTAACCTGTTGCATCTTGGGGGACACTCTTTGTCTTCTCAGTCTCATCAGTAGATGCCTTTCGTTAGAAAATATCATCACTCTCTGAAACAGCATTACGAACAATATGTTTGAA
>JAMKCH010053190.1:0-220411 GCA_023653785.1 Ophioderma brevispina
ATGATTGCGCTCGGAGTTGCGTATTTCTGGCTATTCAATATTTTGAAACTTTACTGATTAGTTCAAGTCAACAATTTTCCGTGGTGGACTAAGTTTAGGCCTAAACTTCATAACAGGTAAGGAATCCAGAAAACGGTGCACGGCCTAATAATAGGACTATATGCCTAAAGTCCCGACAGGTTATAAAACAACCGGGCGAAAAGCGGCCAGGTATGAGCATTAAAACCGGTTGTGATATCAATATATGTGCTATTTGAAGAGTAGATCACCAGTTGTATTGTACTTATATGACCAAATGCTTCCTCAAAAGTTGTAAAGTTTCAATCCTGAATAGTCAGTACTTTTGCTTGCTGTTTGATTCGGACTTTTGTTTCCCGAACAGAGGGGACCGATTCGCATAGACGAAATGGGTTCCTCTTTATGTCCGGCTTAATGCCGTGGCTGCTACGTTAAGTGGTATCTATGCTTGAAAACTGCAAACATTGCCGTGGTCCTGCCACATTAAATGCTAACCTTTGGTGTAAATTGGAGGGTAAAAAACAGTCTAAAACGAGAGACTAAGGGGTTGTTTTCGCCGTGCGTCCCGTCAGTACGCCCAACACAAACCCTAAGGTCTATATTTAGACTTGCTTTTAACCCTCAAATTTACACCACAGTTTAGCATCGAACAGTGGCAGGGCAGCGCATGTTAAAAAAGCACGGCAAAAGTAACCTAAATCTCTTACTTTTTGATGTGTTTAACCTCAAAGTTACACCAAAGCTTAGCATTTAACGTTGCCTGGCCACGGGGGCAGCGACTTTTTCCCAATAGGCCTTGCGTGAACTTCCTACGCAGTTTCCCCACGTTCCTATGGGCCTTGCGTGAAACCACTGCAAAATTGGCGGGGAAGCTTTAAAATTGCGTACGCGTTTAAACCATTTTACTTATAGAGGCCTTGTAATCTTCATATTTCGCGTTTAACCAAATATAATTTTGTAGAATTCGATTAGCTCTAGTTACATTTAAATTGCTTCTAATTGAATTTGGGAGTTTCCGCTCTGGGGAAGCTTTTGGTTTCTCATTGCATGCTCGGCTAGTTTCCCCGCAGAAGGTGCAATTGTCTCATGCATCTCGGCCGTTTTCCCGGCCGAAGATCGGAAATGGCGCAATGCGTTCATGCCTCTGGGCCGTCCTCCGGGAAAATGACGCGTAGCTTCATCGTGGCATCTGGGCCAGTCATTCCGGGAAAATGCACGCGATGTTCTCGTTGCATCTGGGCCGTCTTCCGGGAAAAATGGCGAGATTGTTCCTCGTGCATCTGGGCCGTCTTACGGGAAAAAGACGCGATGTTCCTCGTTGCATCTGGGCTGTCTTCCAGGAAAATGACCCGATGTCTTGTTGCATCAGGGCCGTTAACGACTGTAGGCTACTTATTCCTGTGCGGCAAAAACGTCCTAGAGGCAATTGAACGCAAACATTTGTTTCTCATTGCATCTGGCGTTAAAAATAAAAATAAATTGTATCTCGTGCCATCTGGGCCGATGTCTGCCCAAAAGACCCGGTCCGGGTTAGGGTTAATAAAGTGGAGCGAGGACCAGGGACTTGCCAAAGTGGGTATGTCAAAATAAAACTTCTTTTTGAAGAAACATCAAATCCGATGTTGCAACCACTTTAGAACCAAGAACCCAGCAACGAAAAAGGTGAGAAACTAAGCGGTCTGAAAGAATTTACGTACACCAAATGACGCAGTTTGTGGTTCAACAATCGTTCTGCACACACGTTGGCTTATACGGAGTTTAATTGCCGTTTAAAATGCTGGAACTTCGAGGCAGTGAAATGATAACGTCCAAAGGTGAACGAAAACATGCCTAAGTCACCTTATGGACTAAATGTTACTTACATGATCTTGAGAAATGCCGTCATGTATTGCACACATTTTGTTGTACCCGATTCCCGAGGATTATTCCAAAAAAATGCTTCTGACCATTTCAGTTCCAGTTTCTACCGTCCAAACTCCGGATTTTTTTTATGATGGCGCGAAAAACAGGCATCCGGGAGGTCAGCACAGATGCGTCAGTTGAAATTAACGACCCAAATTAATCGAGGAAAGGCCGCGAAACAACAGGTAGAGGCATACTGTATGAAATCAGTAGATCATGATCGCGGTGTACGTGGCACTGTGTTATTTACGCTAAGCAATAAGTCATACTGCATGAATTAGGGACCGCATTGAAATAACCCGATGCGAGCTATCACTGCAAAATCGTGCATGGACATTTTTACAATTTCCCCGCCTGAGCCTATGATATACTTTCAGTCGAAGCGGAGCGATTGGCATGCACAATTACAGGCCAGGCCCAAGATTCAAGTGTTATGGCATGCTCATGAGAGAAATTGCCTCACTGCGACTGGAAGTATATCATGGGCTTTTCAAATGTTTACAAAATTGGGTCGCACATGTATGACCTTTCACTTGTGTCAGGTCACTTTGTTTTTTTAGACTTCCGTTGGACTTAGTCTGTAAGTGAAATTATCGTCCTCTGAAAAGTGCCCATCAAATTGCTCTTTATGTTTATATTTCTTCCTGAAAACTACTTAACACATTTAAGGTTGTTACCAATGCTTACAGCCCAAAAGTAAGTAAAATTTGCTCTAAACATGGACTCATTTAGCGAATCATTAACCCTAACCCGCACCAGACGCATTGAGGAAGCAACAAATCCTTGGTACCGGTCGAAAATGCATCTCGTTGTATCTGGACGTCAACAACTATTTTGTGTTCGCGGGAAAATGACTCTCATACACCTCATTGCATATGGAGTCTGTCCCGGATATGATGCGATGTTTCTCGTGGCATCTGGGACGTCTTTTCGGGAAAGTGACGCGATGCTTTTCATGCATCTAGGACGGTTTCCCCGCAGAATGTGCAAATGCTTCTCATTGTATTCGGATGCAATGTTTCTCATTGCATCTGGGACGTCTTTCGGAAAATGATGCGATGCATTTCATTGCATCTGGATGTATTTCCGGAAACTGACGCGATGTTTCTCAGCATCTAGGCCGTTAACGACTGACGCTACTTATTCCTGTGCCGGGAAAAAGGGCCGAGATGCAATGAAAACGCAAAATGTTTCTCATGCATCTGGGCTGTAAAAAAAAAATAGAATGCTCTCGTTGCATCTGGGACGATGTTCGGCAAAAGCACACGGTCGGGGAGGGGGTATCCCTAACCCGCACCAGACTCAATGAGGAGCAAGGAAGGAATCATGGTAACCGGTCGGAAAATGACTCTCATTTGCTCTCATTGCATCTGGAGTACTTCTCAGTACTGAGCATGAGATATCTATTGATTTTAACACTTATGTAGTGGACATTTTGCGCTCCCCTAATTGAAATATATGGACTTTGTTACAAAGTCGGAGAAAAGTGATGTAGAAACTTTTTTTCACTGTTACTAATGAAAATTTGAGAAAACATGTGCAACCCCCAGATAGAGTGAGTGATTGCTTAGGAAATGTTTCTTGGTCAAAAATCCGGAGGATGAAGTAACTATTGAGGAACTTATAATTTGGAAAAAAAAAAGATACATATTTTTTTTAGGAAGCGAAAATTTCGGCGGCGGTCAAATTTCTGGGACCGGCGGTCCCGTGGATTTTGTAGGCTGAAGGGATGTTTCAAAACATGAGAAACGAGGAGAAACTTTGGTAACATTACAAGTTGTATTAATCCCTGTGATATCGGTTGAGCATATTCTTGTAGAACTCCTTAATTTTTTGTTGCATCCTGTCCCGTTAGTTTTGTCGGTTCTGTTGTATACTACTGCCCACATCTCCGTGTTGTCGAGCTACAACCCTAGAAATGTGGTCCATATCTACAGGTCTAGGCGGTTAGAAAAAAGAAATATAAAATTGATTAAAATACTTGAAACTAGATTTGTGAAGTTTAGATAAGAAGAGACCTAATATACTATAGAACAAGTTTAAAATGAGAGTCAATAGTTACCTGGTTCTTGCAAAATGCAATTTCAGCTTGAGGTTGCATGTTCCAAATCAAAAAGATTGCGTCTGTCCATCACAGTTGTGCGATCAAAAATGCTAATTAACCCTAACCATCCGAGAGTCATGAGAATTAATCAAGGGGTGCCAACTGATTCTCATTGACTCTCGGACGTCTTCCATAAAAACACCCCATGATTCGTTGATTCGGCCGCCTTCCATAAAAACACCACATTGTTTGTGATTGACTTTCGTCCATCTCCCGCAGGAGAAGTGAAAAAACCAATTGATTCTGATTGACTTTGAGACGTCATGCACTTAAACATGCATTGTATCCACATGCACCGCCTACTGGACGTCCCACGGGGTTTTTCCCCCCTCTTGGGCTTGTTGCAGATGTGTCAAGGTCAAAATTGCACACCCGGAAGTAGAGCGTACAGTCCGGTCCTTGATTCTCATGACCTTCAGACGCTTGTCTGGCAGATGACGTGAAAATCAATTGACTCTCATTGACTTTCGGCTGTTTACCGGCAGAACACCCATTGCTTCTGTTTGACTTTTTCGAACCGCTTTGCCGGCAGACATCCAATGATTTCATATGACTTTCGGCCATTAAACAATGTGGGGGTTCTTGCAAGTTATTCCTCTGCGGCAAAAAGTCTGAGAGTCACTGAAAGCAAAAAATGACTTGATGACTACTCGTAAGTCGAGAGACACAATGATGATTCTAATTGACTATCGGATGTTTTGGGGGGAAAGCCCCGGGAGTGTTAGGGTTAAATTAGCGCTAATGACTCCCCACTATGACAATACAATTAAAACTGCCCCAATGGTAAGGAAGGGTCGCCAAAACCTTCAGTGGCCGCTCGGTGCCCTGCGCCTTGACGTCTCAAGCTTGGCTGGGTCAATGCGGCATGCGCGCGCGATTCTGAACCTTTGGAATTCGATATATTTGTGTGCCGATGTCCCAAGTTCAGCACATGGCCAAGATGTCGAATTGTTTTCCACCTTTGCCGATCTGAATCTTAAAAACGTTTAAACGGTGACACTGGAACATGTTTAAAATTTAAAGTTTACCTGGTGAACTTAGGTGCGGCATCGCCGCCATTGTGTGGCGAGTATGATGTATTTTACCTGGAACTTTACATGCATGACACCTCGGCCTCGGGGCGCAATTTCAAAATTGAAGCGAACATCCAATGATTTCTATTGACTTGCCATTAACAATGTTCTGCAAGTTATTCCTCTGCGGCAAAAAGTCTGCGAGTAACTTGAAAGTCAAAAATGCCTCTGATTGACTCTCGTGAGTCGGAGGACACAAATGGATTGATTCTCATGACTCTCGGCTGTTTTGGGGGGAAAAGCACCGTGAGTGTAGGGTAAAATTAGCGCTAATGACGCCCCACTATGACAATACAAATTAAACTGCCCAACTGGTGAAGTAAGGGTTCGACAAACTTCAGGGCCGCTCGGTTCCCTTCGCCATTGACGTTCATCCAAGCTGTGGGTCAGGCATGCGCGACGCGATTCTGAACCTGGATTCATATATTTGTGTGACGGAGTGGTCCCAAAGTTCAGCACAGGCCAAGATGTCGAATTGCTTTTTTCCACCTTGCCGATCTGAATCTTTTAAAAAAAAAAAAATTTACACGGTAGACCTGGAAATGTTAAAAATTAAAGTACCTGTGTGGACCTTAGGTGCGGCATCGCCGCACTTGTGTGGCGAGTCTGATGTATTTTACCTGGAACTTTACATGCATATACCTGGCCTCGGGGCGCAAATTTCAAATTTGAAGCGACATCCAATGATTTCTATTGACTTTCGGCCCATGAACAATGTTTGCAAGTTATTCCTCTGCTCCAACCCTCACCCAATTATCTGTATGTACCCACTAATCCCATCGGTCTCGACGCTTGTTTCATTTTCGCTTGGCAAAAAGTCTGAGAGTCCACTGAAAGTCAAAAAATGAATCTGATTGACTCTCGTACGTCGAGAGACACAAATGGATGGATTCTCATTGACTCTCGGTGTTTTGGGGGGAAAATCCCGGTTGACGTGTTAGGGTTAAATTAGCGCTAATGCTCCCCGCTAATGAAAATACAAATTAACTGCCCCAAGTGACGTAAGAGGTTCGACACACTTCAGGGCCGCTCGGTTCCCTTCGCCAGTGACGGTCATCAAGCTTGCTGGGTCAATGCGCATGCGCGACGCGATTCTGAACCTTGGAATCGATATATTTGTGTGCCGAGTCCCAAGTTCAGCAACATGGCCAAAGATGTCCAATGATTTTTCCGCCTTTGCCGATCTGAATCTTTAAAACTCTTATTAATTTCATATGAAAAAAATGTAAAATTAAAGTTACCTTGGGTGACCTTAGGTGCGGCATCGCCGCCATTGTGTGGCGAGTCTGATGTATTTTACCTGGAAATTTACATGCATGCTACCTCGGCCTCGGGGCGCAAATTTCAAATTTGAAGCGGCAAGAGGCAGAGAGCACTGCACTGCAAATATTCGGGGGACTCAATGAGTCGGGGGTGTGCGCCATGCGGTGTGCTTTGGTCCAGTGATCTGAGTGCGCCGCAACGTGGATATCGGCTTCTGCCTAACATAGAGATTACTCTAATCGAGCAGGGTAGGAACAAGGGAGCAACAGATGAGCTGCTAAAAAAACAAAAACATAAAATGTCAAAAATAGAAACTGGACATGTCCTGCAGAAGACGAATGATTTGCCACCATTTTAAAACATAAAATTGTCAAAATATACATGTACTGATACACAGTGGGATTGGCTCTAATGAGAGATTCAATCACTCCTGTGGTGATCAAGGAGCGTGGAGAGAGCGCTCGCAGCGACTTAACCCTAAACATGTACATGATAGCTGCTACAACATGTCGACACGGCCCAACGAAAGTGGATCCTGAGGTACGACCGGGCAATGACAAGCAATTGGTTCGTACATTGCGGTGGGACATGTTCTCTGCAGTGGAAAAAGAATGCGGAAATTAGTTAAGAAGCGTACCCAATCCTCACTTATTGAGACTTGGGTTAAAAATCTGAGTTCAAGGTATTCCAAAAGCAGGTATGCAAATTCGACGAGAATCACAGAATCGTTTCTCGTAGCATCCAAAATATGAGAATAATTTTCCCATTGAATCATGTATTAGGTTATCATTTCAGTTAAATTCTCGCCAAAATCAGACAAAATTTGCATCCCTGAAACATCATGTTGGTTGTCACCATTAAGCCCTAAACCCAATTCTGCTAAGCACAACCCAACATTTTCTCTTTAACATGTGGCCATTATCGAAGGAGGAGTTATGCAACAATACATGAAGATTATTTTTGATTTAACATTAGAGCTGGGAGTTTCCGTTTAATTTCCTATCCGTTTACACGGTCTTGTATTTCCGTTCGTTTAACCGTTGTAACGGTCATAACCAGTTAACGACGGCGAATTGGCGCTTCCACGCAAATGCAATCCTTGCACCATAAATCGTCGTAACGTCATTATCGCTTTGCATTCGATCATAAATATCATCTTGAACCATACAATGTTGTTTTACTTACCTATCTTATTTTTATCCAAATAAATCCCAAAGATCTCAAACGCCGAATCAATGTGGGAGCTTACATATGCACTGTCTTTTTACCTTTTTTGTAGATCCCTCTGTAATTGAAGCACCGCATAATTGGGGCCGTGTATCGGTGTATAATGCCGCAGTCGCTCCACTCACGTACAAGAAGCTTGGTAAATGGGCATTTCCCCTGTTTCCGTAAAAGTCGGAAACCCATTTCTAGAAGAAGCATTGGAACTGTTCACTTTACTTTTCACTGACGGCGCGTTAACTTTTGGTTGAAAAGTTGACTTCAGCAATTAAAATAATACTGAAAAAAAGTTAGTAGGGTTTGCTGACGTGTAAACGTGTAGTGAATTTTCTAAACGTGTAGTGAGCCTTCCGTTCGTGTAAACTTTTAAACGATACACTCACATCACTATATTTTGTTGTTTGTTGAGGATAGCACCTCGTGTTGCACATCTCTCCTCCAACATTTTGTGTTTTTACCCTGGATATTCAACATGACTTGTGCCTGATTTTATACTACCAAAAGATCTAAGCTTTCTCCATCTGCTAATATACATTCTATTGGATTTGAATGGTTTATCAACTTTTTTCGTGGAGTTTGTAAACTTTCTGTCATAATATTTTGTTGAAATTGGAACTGTGACATAACTTGGATGCACAACTTCAAACCACTTGACACTTCCTCAGTGACTCATCTATTGTTGGTGTACTCTGTACTCTAATCCAGACCACTTGCGACTCTAATCCAGCCACTTGAGACCTCCCTGATATGCACAACAACTTAACAATGATCTACCGAAACTGATTATTGGATTTTCACCTTGACGTATAATAAAATATTTGTATTGTTTAGTATGTATGAAAGATATATTTATTAATTGACCTGCTTATGTTGACTATTAAAGCTGTGTCGATAACACTAGACTTCATTTTTTTACTTTAATCTGTTGTTTTGTTTTCTTTTTTGAAGTTGCAATCCTTTTTGTGAGCTTCAAGAAGCAGGCATAAACTGCGCGAAACAACCGCCTGCGTAAACGTGGCACAAAATCTATTTTGATTTGTGTTCACTACATTGATTATGTCTCTAGATTGACAAAAGCAAATACGATTAAGCAAAACACCATTGGAAGCCCGGTCTTTGTTCTTTTAATATTATGCCTGTAAGAATGGACTATTTTGAACTTTCATATTTAACCAATTTTTTTTTCTGATTGTACCACTTTTTTGAGGACAGGCTGTATTATACTTGTAGCCCAAACAGAGCTAAACTTGTATAAACAAACAAGTATACTTACTGTATATAGGATGTTATGTCTTAATGTAATGGTAATATTTTGTACTTGTTCTGGATTGCCACCATCAGATGATGTGTGCCACTGTATCAAAAGTGTTATCAAATAATTTGAATTGAATACAGGGAACGTTTATTTTGCTCCTTGGCCTCCCTTGGCCGTGCCATTCTTTTAAATGGGGGTGAGCATACTACAACTTTTCATCATGGGGTGACAAGACCTTTTGTTTCTGTCACCTTAGCCACTTTTGTGGACCACCTAGGATCTCATACTACAGGAACAGATACAGCAGTGTCAGTTATTCGTCTCATTTACGGGTGATATCGACCCCCAACCCGGGACCGGGACCAACCATCCAGAATAATGTACCACATGATGTAAATAAACCAGACAATCTAAAATACACCTATGACAGAAACACCTTGATCGCTTAAACTAAACCCAAGTTCTGCCTACTCGGGATACATGGCTGTCAGTCCAATCTCTAAACATAAACTCAGTCAAACCTACTCGTAGAGGACCCAAAAGGAACACAGAAAAAAAAAACAATCTGAATTGCTGTGATTTTCATCACATTGAAACTGCTGGAATAATATCTGAGGAAAAAACTGACACCTCAAATGATTGCCCCAAACAATAATGAAAGAATTCTCATACCAAAGAAAATCCAATCATAGCCCTCTGTGTTTTAAAATGGCCACAGTCTATCGCAACAACTGAAATGGTTAAGTGACTATTTTCTTGAACACAAGTTTGAGATTGTGCATTTAAATGAGACATGGCTAAGTGAATTCTGATACGCACAAAGGAGCTATTGGGAATATCACTCCTCTTGGCTATGATTTCGTCAACCATTCCCGCCGGAAAACAGACGAAAGTGGGGTGGTGTTGGCAATACTTCACAAGAATCATCAAACACAAGGAGTGTGCTGTGTTCAACTCATCCACTTTTGAAAGTCCTATGCTGTGATCTGATTGTTAAAGGAACTTTCTCACCTGTAAAACTTGTTATATATAGATCGATGCACTTTAGTAAGAAGAATAAGTCAACTCACGCAGGTTCTTTGATGAATTCTCCGATTCTATCTTCACTTATGCTTTGCTTCATGTAAATACTTATTGTGGAGATTTTAACTTCCACTTGGATGTAGCTGATGATCCTCATGCAAATCAATTGAAAGAAATTCTTGAATCATTTAATATGTCACAATTTATCCATGAAAACCTCGCACATAAATGGACCACACTTGGATCTCGTAATAACTCGCTCCTGCGATATCCTAATCAACTCGGCCCATGTGCATCCTTGTGTATGACATGGTGCATCACTGCAAATTAATCTCGCTAAACCCACACAGTCAAAACAAGCGCATTTCCTACCGTAAATTGAAGAATATTAACAACTGATTTTAAAGGGACATAGAAAAGTCAGATTTACTAAATACTCCTGAATCTGATCTTGACATACTTGCCGTGCAGTTGATTACTACATGAGGAACATTCTCAACAAACATTGCCCCTCTTAGCATAGCAAATTTCACATGCGCCACTAACCCCTGGTAGAGTGAGGAAATTGCAAAAGCAAAAAGAAAGCGCAAACAACTTGAAAGGAGAGCGATGGAGGATGGAGAAAAACAAGAACTGAAATTGACAGAGACCTATTTAAACAACAGCATCTTCTGGTAACTCAGTGTTGGCAGATGCTAACGCTCACACTATCAGCAGAAAATTCAAGACTGTAACAAAGATCAAAGAAGCTAAGATGTTAAGGAGTGAAGATTTGCTACATCAAAAAGGGAAGCCTAAACTACCTTATTCTGACAATTTTGAAGAACTTGCAAACTCCTTAACAATTCTTCACTTCCAAAATTATTCACAGTCGTGAAGCTGGATAGATCTGATATGAAAATGTACCGTCACCTGATGCGTCTAACAATCAAATTGTGGACTCTCTTTTTATGAGGTTACACCGCATCTCAGGGAGAAATAACAAACTGATATAATCATCTCCATCTAAAATCATGTGACCTAGGATCCACTGCTACTTTTGCATGCTCAAGATTCATTTGGATTACCTCCGGGCCAACGATCACCAACACGTCAAATCCTCCCTGGATACGCTTCCTTCCCAAACTGCCATTCAAAAATGCCATGGTGTCTAGGCCACTAATCAAAGACAGCCACAACTGGATGAAAATAATTTCAAAATATTATCGCCCAGTTTATTAAATCTCAATTTTGTGGTCAAAAATATTGAAAAGTAGTTGCTTCTCGCCGACTGATTACCTGTCTACAAATGAATTTTGAAGGCCGTTTCAGTCCGCCTACAAAAATACCACGGAAACTGAAACTGCATTAGTAAGAGTGCAAAATGATATCTTATGTTATTGATAACAACTATGGGTGTTTTTCTAGTGCTGCGTGGATATGTCTGAGGCCTTTGACACCATAGACCATGGAATTTTAAAATGTCGCCCTGGAGTTATTGGTGTTCAAAGGTTGTGCCTCTCGAGTGATTTGCTATACCTTAGCAAGTGAGAAAGCAATCTGTAAATATAAATGGAACTTATCTTCACTCTCATGCTCCTGTTTGGAGTTCCTCAGGGATCAGTGCGGGGCCACTGCTTTTCATTATATATTCACGCCCTATTGCTGATATTGCTCGTAAACATGGACGCTAATGTGCAACTTATATGCAGATGACACGCAACTATATTTTTTCTATGATATGAATTCCCCTGACGAGATGAATAGCTGTGAGGTCAAAAATGAATGTTGTGTTGCAACATGAAGTCATGGATGACTGCTAACAAACTTAAGCTAAATGATGACAAAACTGTGAAAATTGCATGTCAAAACTAAGCATTTGCATTATAAAACCCAGGATAAATCATATTCAAATTGCCAACACAATATTCAGTCTATAACATTCTGCTCGCAATTTAGGGGAGTATGATGAGAAAACATGTCAATGGCTCTGAAACCAATGTGAAGAAAATTTGTCAGACGCTACTTTCAAATTCGTAACATCAGCTTTAGTTTTGTATTTTTGATGTCTTCAGTGAACAAAACAGACAGAAGCAAAGTTGGCTCATTTTGGTTTAAAAGTTGCAGATCAGAAACCTTAGAAACCTTTACCAGAAAAAGTCCAAAATTTAGAAAAAACTAAAAAATTTTGAAGGGGTCAACATAACATGTCATTTAGGAATTGTTTGGGACATGTTTTGGATGATACTGATCAAAAATCTAAAGTGGTCTGTAGTGATGGGGAAAAAAAATCCCAAAACTACTTTTTGCAATTTTAGAGTGACAAAGGTTTCTGAATTTAGCAACTTTTAAACCAAACTGAGCTTAATTTTGCTTAGTTGTAATCCACAATTTTTCACTGAAGACATCAAAAATTACAAAACAAAAACTTCTATCACAATGATGTTATAGGGTATGCCTAATTTTTTTAAATGCTTAGAACTTCATATCAGGTGTACGCGTCAAATAAGCGCCCTCTATGTGTGTCCCATTTTAGTCCATTTTGCACCATGGCAACTATTGAGGGCCTTATTTTTACTAGGGGGATGCAAAGAATTTACTGACTGTGTTATTGATGCAACAAGTGGAAACTAATGATGTATAAAATAGCAGTAAAAAGTTTTATTAATTACTGAATCACAATTTATGTCCAAGTTCGTAAAACTCTTGAGAGCCATAACTTCACAAACGGAAAAATGGAATTTGAATTTTTCTTTTTAATTTTTTAGGTTTTTTCTTTTTTTAAAGCGGCACTGACAAATTTCACAAAATCTGAGAGGGTGGGTTACACACCTTGGTGTTTTTGACCTGGAATGACCCAAAATCACTCCAAATGTATGATATTTACCTCTTGATCATGCACAACTTGAGGGACACTATGCCCATAACAGTACTTACCAACTTGTTTGTCAACTGGGGAGTCATTTTTTTCACACTCAGTGTCAAGTTGTTTTGTTTTCTAATGTGTGTAAGCTATAAATTTTAAGGAAAAAATAGAAGCACACCTAATCTTTATTCCTTTATTATTGTTTTTAATCGAGAGTTTGGTGAAATTGAGCCATTTTTGTAAATAATGCAAATAGTTTTTAATGGGAAATTTAGATTAAGTGCCAAAAGAAATTAGACTTGTCTTCATCATAAATGTAAAGTATGCACCTTCAGGCAATACCAGCTGAAATATGAACATTGGCACTTGAATTTTGACAATTTCTTGACATTTTTTGCTTCTATTTTATCCCCAAAACAGGTTCTTGACATAAAAAAGTTTTATTTATAAAATCAAAAAGTAACAGAGCAGAGTGATTTTTTCATCAATTGATAAGTTGTAGGCTGGAGAACATTTGTACCGAATGCAAGCAAATCTTACCCATTGAATTAGCAGATAATTAGCTTTATGTCCAAAGTGTTGGATGTGACATGTGAACGGAATTTTGACTTAAAATCTTATCTTTTTGACATTTATTAAAAACAAAATCTGATTTTAAGCTTCTATAAAGATGAAACACTACTAACTTCCCCTAGTGAATGCTTTGTTTCATCCTCATGCCCTTCCAATATTCCAAAGCTGTTAGATTTGCATGGTTGCTTGATTGAAACTTGCATTGGACGTGACAAATTGAAAATGTGAACAGGGCAATTTTTTGAAAATTTACTAAAACTGATCACACCTCAAAGTAAGTTGGTAGTTCACAAACCCATGGAACAACTAGAAACATACTATAAATTTAAAGTTGCAGACCTCCTCGTTTTTGAGATATGCAACTCGAGTGTGTTGGAAGTGACTGGTGTGAACGGAAAATTTCATGTTGAAGGAGCCAAGTCATTTTACAGTGGTTGTCAAAACTTTTAGTACAATTTACTAGTAGAGTGAAATCACTCTTGGAGAGTAAGTAACACAAACATAGAACTTACTTCATAAAGACAACAGAGCTTAATTACTGCTTCTGCAAAAAGTGTTGGACGTGACAAAATTGTGAACAGAAAATTGCGGACAAGATTTCGAATAACCATATTGAATTAATTCAAGGACCAGTCAAATAATTTTGTGTGGGAATTATCATGAGGGATTGTCTTTGTAAATGATACAATAAAATGCCACAGATATCCACACAGGAGTGTCAGTGTAATTGAATAAAATGGTACTCATTGTGAACGGAAAATGTCACGTCCAACACTCAATTTTGATTGCTCCATATAAGTTTTTTTAGCACTCTGCTACACCTTATTTTCACATGGTAATAAAGTGTCACTAGTTGCCTAAAAGAACTCAAAAGTAAAAATTGACAGGTTCTACATAGCTAATATGGCAGCTGAAAACAAAAGGGCATGTATTTTTGGTTGAGATGCCATATCTTAGTCCAAATTTTGACCATTTTGTGTAGGCCGTCTCCCTGTAAATTACAAGCACAAATAAGTTGGTTTAGAGTATGGGGAGTTCTGAGGTCTAGTAGATATCTAAGTAAAAACACAAAGTGACTCTGTATCACCTCCTGTAAAAAATCCTATAGGTTTTAAGTGAAAATTAAAAAAGTTGGCAATTACTGTGAAACGGGCCCTATGTAACAAATCTCCGAAGACATAAAAATGCACAATTTTGCCCAAGTTTGCGACTACAATCACTTATACAACTCCAATGACGCCATTGACAAGGCAGTTGAGGTCATGCATACGTCACATGGGTCAAAACATGTTCGTTTGTATATCGACAAGGATTAATTTTCTCCATGCATGCCCATAGACATGGCGCTGACAAGCAAGTCGTGTTTGAGAAGGGTTGTTTCTCCAGAAAATGATGGATTTATGCTGTTTATGAATGATTTATTAAAGGGGGATGGTCCGATTTAAGTATATGAAGTTTTCATCTTGATAGAATGGCCTTCACCCAAAAACCCCATCTGTAAAGTTTCGCGCCGATATTTCAATCCGTTTTGATGTGACAGCTAGAAACGTGATTTTGTGAGCCCCATAGAGTACTGTGTAAAACTAATATTGGTCGACCAAAATGGAGTACACTTTCGCTCATAATTCCTAAACCAAATATCATTTAGCACTAAGATTTCACAGGGTAAATGAGAAAAATAGTAGCTTTCTTCTGATATCAAAATTTCGACCACTTCCGGTAAAATCTGGGCTTCTGGGGACGAGGCTATTAGCGATCGGGCCATAAAAAAAAAAAAAAAAAAAACGCCATTGACAAGGCAGTTGAGGTCATGCATACGTCACATGGGTCAAAACATGTTCGTTTGTATATCGACAAGGATTAATTTTCTCCATGCATGCCCATAGACATGGCGCTGACAAGCAAGTCGTGTTTGAGAAGGGTTGTTTCTCCAGAAAATGATGGATTTATGCTGTTTATGAATGATTTATTAAGGATTCAACTAATGAAAGGTAATCTAGGGAACATATAAATCAACACTATTGTGAATTGCTTCTGAAATTTGGTTCGTATGCAGTGTGAAAAGATGGCTCTTTGAAATGGCCTGTTAAATCGAAAAGTAACTTCATGCTTGTTCGCGATTTTTGTGTATTGTGTTATCTACTTGGTATGAGAGCCTGACACTTGTATACACAGGCCACCAGGTATCGTGGGAAACAAACTTGCAGTTTTGATGCTAGACGCGATAATGCATAGTGCAACGCCCTATTCAGTACTGTGCTAATATTGATGGTTAACCATTAAAATGGCAGTTTTTTGTCAGTATCTTGAGAACGGAATGGATTTTAAAGCTGAAATTTCAGGAAGACAGTGAGAGAAATATGGCCTTTCATTCTGATATAAAAATTGATACTACTTCCAGGTAAATCGGGGGGGGGGGGGGTCCAAAGACGATCGGAACAAGCACCGTTAACTCACATTCGATAGTGACCACATGTTAAAGAAAAAAATGTGGCGTTATGCCTTTAGCAGAACTACCCCCCCCCCACACACACACAACACAGTACCCAACTCTTTTGGGTAGATCTCAGATCTATGCCCAAAATTTTAATAACACTGGAGGGATTTGTTGTTGAATGAAAGTATCAGGGTAACTAAGTGTAAGTCTATTGATGTCTTGTAGATAGTAAGGCCTAGGATAAGGGTTGTTTTTGTTGGCCAAGTTGCTGGAGGAAGTAGACTGGTTTTCAGTCTTTCCTGAAATTAATCATCTGGTATATTTCCCACAGATACGAATCTCCTCCTTGTAAAAATAGTGCTCACTGCACCAATATGAGGTAGCATCCACAGTATGGCAGTGAGTATGAGATTAACCCTAACCCGTCCGAGAGTTATTGAAAGCAATCAAGGGGCGCCTTTTGCAGGGAAAACGTCCGACTGGCTGTCCGCGGCAATGTGCTTATGCGGGGAATACTCCTGACCGGCAGTCCGCAGCAATGGGTCCTTATAGGGGAAACATCCGACCGGCAACTCAAAGCAATGCCAAAAAAAATAGTTCTTGAAGTCCGACCGGCAATTACGGGCAATTGAAGCAACATAATTGCTTGTAATTGCCATTCAGACGTGTTAGGGTTAAAACAGCCAATGTGAGATACATTTTTAAACACATCCCTGGAGTTTGGGCTTAAAAGGATCTTCCATGATCTAGGCTGGGAAAATTTAATGAAAAAATAGGTAATTTTCAAAAAATAAAAACATTAAAACAAATCATACCTTTTTGAAACTCACAAAATATATGGAGGAAAGTCCATAGTTTGGTCTAGTGGAAAAGTTCAGGACTCATGATCATTAGACCGTTAAATTTGTGAGTTCGAGCCCCACTGTGGTCAATGTGTTTGTGTCCTTGGGCAAGACACTTTATCTCGCTTGCCTCTCTCCACCCAGGAGTGAAATGGGGAGCTGTTATGGGACATATTACAATCTAAGTGCTAATAGGCAGTGCGCTAATTGGCCTGCAGCACACCTGAATGAAGCGACATGATTCTGACGATTTCCTGATGGCAGCGTAATAATAATGGCATTGCGCATTGTGTATGCGCTTTATAAGTGTGGAACTATTATTATATATTATCATTATTATTATTAAATCAATTTAGAGGATTTGATTTTATAGCTATTTTTTTGTAAGACCATTTGATCTGATCCTACATTAAGGCCATGGCCAAATAAAACATGAAACATGTTTAGCATCCTGTTGAAAAAAAAGTGAGGAGAAAGGGCTTTTTTATTTTTAATTTTTTATCTGAAAATAGGAAACATTAACCATATTTAAGAAATAAAGGGTGATGCAGTATTATTTATGGGCGAATGATGTGTCCGAGGTCGGAAAATCTAAATAATGGGCGAGGCGCAGCCGAGCCCATTATTTTAAGTTTTTCCGGCCGAGGATACATTATGAGCCCATATATATTGCTGCAAACCCTTTATTTCTATTCTATTACCTAAAGCAGCAGTTGATTTAATGAGAAAATGCATTCACGACCCATTATTGCAGAATAATGGGGCGTAAACTGACCAATCAGAATGCTGCATTTTCAATAATGGGCAGCAGAGGTAATAGAATTGACTATAATGATCCTCAAATGATCACAGAACCTGTTTGAAAGTACATCTTGTAAATCAGCAAACCTGTAGAAAACATCTCAACTTCTGAAGCATCTTAACTTCTGACTGAAATGTTAAGTGGCCTCAAAAAGGAAGTATTTTTACTCGGCATGAACAGCTTGTAAATTTTAACTTAAATCCCTATTCAAGGTGCATTTGGTGATTCTAGCACCTTTTGTTTTAGTTATGGTTCACTAGATATGCTTATTCCCAAACTTTTAGTTGCAGTTTGATGTTATGAGCAAATGTGTGTATCACATCACAGGTTCCCATACATTGTAGGCTACTGTACTTTAATTTCTGTCCGTTTACAGACAAAATATAAACTTGCAAATTTCATACAGATACGATTGAATTTGCAACTAAGATTGGGTACATATGCATTACTGATAATACTAAGGCTAATGGTTCAGATGATATAAAAATCCCATATTTTTTATAAGTTGGGGGACAGACTGTGGATCACAAAATGCCCCTTTAAATTGGGAGGATCCTGATTAAGCAGCTTTTATTGTACAAAGGTTCAATTAACGTATGGTATGAACAAAAATAATTAGTACCACCCTTTGTTTTCTCACACAGCTAGACACTATTTAGTCTGCCATTCCATATGTGCACACAATAGACATTTCATTGTTTACATGTACAACGATTATTCAGCATGACTGCATACCACATGTAAAATGCATTCATATGCTGGCCATATAAAATGTAATTAATCCCAACACCCAAATTAGACTCATACCCAGGGGCCACCTTCTTGACTTGCATAGGAAAGTGTAAGGAGGATATGACCTTTGGTCATACATGGATATTGTAAAAATGCCTAGAAGTCTTAAAGGCCCATCATCACAGTACAGCTGGTTTGGGCAAGTTATTGAATGGTTGCTATGGTGATAGGAATATGGGAGTTCAATACATTCTACATCGGCCTGTGTATTTAGTGCCATTTTTAGATCGCAACAAAATGCAAAGTCGTTTGCCAGATAGCGATCAAGGCGGGATTATAATATACCAGCAAAAGTAACAATTGGGCTTGAAGCTGTTATTACAAAAACACACATGCTGACTGTGTTATCAAAATATGTAGGTGAAGGCATGCTTATACATATCCAAATTGTGAGTATTTTGCATTACTGTAGAATAAAAATTGGCAAATTTTAAGGTACATATAAATGGTGAAATATGTATTGTCTAATTAGACTACCTCTTAACTTTAAGACTAAGATTTTAATAATTTGGTACTTTTATGTAGGGGCTGGATTTCTTTGGGTATAACATGATACATTGTTTGAGTATGTATGTGTATTTTGCCTGCACTTGTATGTATGTATGTATGTATGTGTGCGTGTGTGGACCAGTCTGTTAGCTGTTAGCTCATTTGGTAAGCCTTTAGGCTTGGGCTCAATCTGAATCTTTATTGTCATTCAATTGATGCCAGGGTTCAACCCCCCCCCCCCCCCCGAGACCGAGTGTGTACCCAGAGTCTGGACAACCAGATGCTGTTATCTCTACCAAAGGGTTATTGGGTTTTATGTGTGCACATGCATGTGTTTGTGTGTGTATTTGTGTGTGTGTGTGTGTGATATGTATGGGTGTGTGATATGTGTAGGTGCTTGCATTTTGTAGGGTTTCAATTGTGTGTCTAATCTTGGTACAATGACTCATGTTTGATGCAGGTGATTTGCGTATGTATACGTAAAATTAGCTGAAACAATGGGATTCTGATATTCACACAGGCTTGTAAACAAAAGCTAATTTGTGACAAGATGACACTGGTATTGGGTGTAGGCTACTTTTCCTAAAACAATATTGATTGCTATCACTAAGGATGTGGTAGATAGAGCTATGGGAAGTACTCTGTTTAGATAAAATGGTTGAGCCAATAAGTGTTGCAGGTCGGTACTTGGGCCTAGAGGAGTACTGCATGTTGCCACTTGAAATAGATAGTACAGGGTGTCCCAAAATCATGCTACCTTTTAAATGCTTCATATCTTTAAAAAGTTGGTGTGACTTTTGGGACACCCTATACATGACCTCGATGTGGCCTGTGATTACTGACGAATACACCATATTGTTATCTGATATTCTTCAAGAGAACAACAACCTGTTACTTTCAAATCCTCTCTCTAAATCTTCAATTACTGAGTGTGACATAATCATTTATCTTTCTACAATATCCATGGGTTTATAAAGGATACGTAGGGGACGGGTGAGTGGGTATATCCATAGGTTGTATAGAGGCTACAAACGGAGTGTTGTGAGTTATTGTTACATAACTAATGGTGATTAGTAAGAACTTGGGTGTTCAACCTTTGTTGAAAATGTATTTTTATTATTTATGCCCATACTTGCTTATAATTACTTGACATGTTGCTATGCACATTACATTGCATGCCCACTTCCACGCCAAAAGGGCAATACATGTTGGATTGCATGCAGGCACAATAAATTCATGCAAGAGATATGCGCATGAAAGTCTTGTCTGAGAAGTATGAACTGAATATAGTAATCAAGCCATTGTATTCCCATGCTAATACTGCGTGTACATGGGTTATTATAGCCTTTAGGACCATTAGATTTGATCAAGGGTGGTGTCGTTGTGACATCACTGTGACTCACAAGTTAAATGGATGTCACACAGCAGAAAAGAAAATTTGATGGTCACTCTTGGCCAGAGATCCTCCCTTTAGAGAAGTGACAGTATTGTGTAACAGAAAAGAAGGCTCCAAAAAGACTGCCGATGTATCAAACAGCCAGTTTGCACTGCTCATCATCGCATTCCTAGCTATGATAGGAAATTGGAGCAAGTTTATGTAAGCTTGCTGACAGTGCTAGTCCTGTTAAACTAACCAATGTGGCACTTATCTTTATTTCAACAGGTTTGCTACTGCAACTTCACCATCTAGGAAGGTGTTAATCATAACTTAGAGCAATCTTCAGTCTCCAAAATCATTAACAGAACTCGTAAGTGAATATTGATTAAGGGGGACACAATGACATGGAAAATATTCAGCGTAATGAAATGCACCCTTACTAATCACTTCCACAAATTTGAAAACAATTTGGATTGTTTACATTCAGTAAAAAAAGTGGAAAACTAACAAAATATTATTCATTCTAAGCTTCACTCAGCCAGGATGCTGACATTACTGCCAGCATTTTATCAAACTTGAAAAGCAGGCAGGCATCAGCTCACAGACCATGTATTGTATATGTGCTAATCCCAGCTAATCTTGAATTTCACTTGTAAAATTCTACAAGCCTGAAGTAACATTCTGAATCCTGGTTTGAATGTGCTTCTGAATTTGTGTCAAAAAACCTGCGGATACACTGTAAATTCTAGCAGGATTGTCAACACCTTGATTTTCAAGTCAAAACGTAGCACATGGTTCTGGGAAAATGGAAGTAGGAAACCTACAATAGGACTAAATGCAAATGATTTGGTGAACATTGTGTTGCCTGTACCCTCTAGAGAGATACATGAAAGGAAATTACTCCCATATAGCTACCAGGATTCACAATTATATCGAACAGGCGATCCCAGCTTTAATTAAAATCCAGATATTCACATCAGCATGTTCTAATGAAACCTATCAGGCCTTTATATAACATAGGGTTACTGGTTGCAACCAATTAGTCGCCCTCCCCTAATAGCCCCCCCTACAGGATGTTTACAAGTGACTACTCTTTAAGAACCTTAGAACCCCCCCTTTTACAATGCAACTGTATATAACTATTTAAATTAAACAAAAATTATTTATTTTTTTTACGTTTTTCTTTTTTTATTTATAAAATTTTGACCAGAAAACTGCATTTTCATGCAAGTAAATATCCATTTTGACAAACACAATTTCAACAAATTAAATAACGGTCCCTGAAAAAGAGGAACTTGAAAACGCGCCGGGGTGCTAAATAGCGTTCGTAATACGCGTACACCAAGATTACAATGTATGTAACTGTATGTAAATAAAAAAAATGGGGTATTTGGTGATCTACAGCCTCATCACAATTTACCTAAAAAAATTGGGTAGAGATGTTTGTATTACGCACTGGGTGTTGTATGGGATCTGTGTCTCATCCTATATGTAATTTGATGCCACTATGTAAGAAATTTGCTATGTTGAATTTCTGTCTGCCACACAGGGAAAATACAAAACAGGGCATGCGAGATATTGTGATAAAGAAATTTTGCTCCTAATACCAAAACCACAAGATCAGAATCAACTGAAATATCTGGGAAATAGGTTTAAAGGATAAATGTGAATCTATTAATTATTAAATAAAATGTGCAAAATAGTCACCAAATGCATCTTTTAAACATGTGTCCAGGTTAGCACAAAACCGACACACACACACACACAAACCACACATGAAAACAAAAAACAAAATAACTTGATAAAGGCTGATATTTATATTTTTCATCTGATTTCATGAAATTTAACATAAATTACATAATGCTATACCCCAGGATATCATTAGCTTCAGAAAGCTGGCCCTGATAAACATCATTTATCACAATTTATCCTTTTTTTTCAGTGTGCAGCTTGAGGTCGTGAATGAAGCTTGTGAAAGAGGGACAGATGGTATAAGTTGTATTCAAATTCTTTCTTCCTTTCTATAAAAAAACAGGTTAGTCAGTGCATCAAATTAGAGACGATGGTTTTGAGGCAGATTTTCCTGGTGGGGGGTGAAAATGTCCTGATGAGCAGGCAAAAAAGGGGTCTCTGAGTTAGCATGATTTTCAAAATTTTTCTTCTGGTCAAAGCTTTCTGGGGGTTGTCCCACCTAACTTGGGTCATAGATGTACCATAAAGACTTGCATATCATCAGTGGCGTAACCAGACCTTTGCAAATGGGGGGGGGGGGGGGGGGGGGGCTGAAGGGGTGCCAAGGCTTTTTTTGACGGGGCGGCAAATTGGGGTCCTTCTCCATAGACACTGTACAAAAAGTCAGTTCATTTGGGGGGGGGCTGAAGGGTGGAAAGGGTTTGTTGTTTGGGGGGGCTTGCGCCCCCCCTGCCCCCCACTGGTTACGCCACTGCATATAGTGGCCGGTAGGATCAAACGTCACATACCAAGATCAAATGTCAATAGAGGTGCAGAGAGTGAAGGAAGGGTAGATCACAAAAGCAGGAGACATTATTGGTTTGAGAATGCCTGT
This sequence comes from Ophioderma brevispina, assembly GCA_023653785.1. NCBI lineage: Eukaryota > Metazoa > Echinodermata > Ophiuroidea > Amphilepidida > Ophiodermatidae > Ophioderma > Ophioderma brevispina. Next base: position 22,587 of record JAMKCH010053190.1, read on the forward strand.
TAAAAAAGTAAAGCTTCAGTATGTTTCATTCAGACAAAAGAGTATATTGAAATCAAATCATAAATTGAACATGTATACCATATTGAATAGAGTCTAGGTTATAGATAGATGGCATTCTCTTTGTACATCAGGCCTGTGCAGAGTAGTCAATTCCTAAATTGTTCAATCTATAATAGCTTTCCATTTTTTGTGTATTTTGTTTCAGGGTAATGATGGGCTAACCCCAGCTCTTGCAGGGATGTCCAAGGGGTTCATGTCAGCAGCAAGAAAGAATCCATAGTACATAGACAAAGATAATCAAAAATAGCAGCAACTATCCAGAAGGTGAGTACATGTACAATTACCATACCTACAGAAAGTTATTATTTAGTGCCCAAGTGAGGATGGGCAATATCGCACCATCTGTGATACTCTAAAGGAGGCTCTCTACATGAATCACAGATCTTACAATCAAATGTGGTATTTCTGAGATCCAGATCGTAGAGGTACATTAACATGTCCTCCCGTAGCATCATTTTCACAGCGTGAGTATTGCGACATTAAAACACAAAATTTAATGCGTAAGGTGCATGTAATGCATCATGTAAAAAAACAACGTTAACGATTTAGTGTGGCATGCACTGCCACTACGCAGTATAAACCGCGCGTAGTTGGGCTTCTTTTCTATGCTGCCTACGCTGTCAGTAGCAAGATATGCTCGTGTAGTCGAACACACGAGACATGGAAGTACCATATTGATCTAGATCTGTTGTGTCTGGTGTAGAGACCCCCGCATTATTTTCTCTATTATTGTGATAATTAGCACTATATTGTGATATGCCAGATAGACATTCATGATGAAATGTTGCTCCAGCCATAAAAATGAATGCTCCAATACTTTAACACAGTGATATAAGTAACAATGGCAGCTTACAGGTGTTGGCCTTCATTTGCAAGTCAGCATCGTTTTTCAGTATTTCTTGGTAGGTTTGGACCATTTTGAGCAAATATGTAATAAAAAACAAGCCATAGATGTGAGCACAAAAGCTTTCCAAGGATTACAAGATTTCAACTTTTATAGCTTTCTATGTCTTGCTTTCATTGTGGGTCATTGAGTAAACATGATATAACAACAGTGCATTCATCCATGGTGTTTGTGTGCTTAATACCAACTGTGCTTGAGCAACCCCCACCTCGCTGTCTCAACTGGATGCACTTCAAAGGTACCACTATGCGCATCATGCCTTCCTGAAAAAGACCTTAACACACATCAAATCCAGCCTCTGTGAACCCGCAGAGCAGTTGGAGCTCTTCCACTCTTCCACTGTACTATGGAGATGCCCAGAACTCCTGAGCCAACTACATCCTGAACACCTACGGTTGGATGCCCGACTCAGACTCTCCATCAGATCCCATAACTTAGGCCAAGAAAAATAAATTGTTTGATTGCCCTTTCACTTCCAAAAAATTTTGGGTCGGTAGGTCGCTTGATTTTTTTTTTTTAAGTAAGAATATTTCTAGTAAGATATGCAAAGCCTTGTTTTTGTACATGAATAGGCCTATGTCTGTACTGGCACGAATTGTTTCATTCTCTGCAACATTGTGCCATGGGCCAATACGTACAGATTTCACTTATGGACACTGCAGAATCAACAAACAGACCCTTAAATGTCTGCGAAATGTCATAGAATATAAGTTCCCAAGACAGCAGTAACATATGAAACAGCGTACACACTGCCATGTTTTTGTTTTGAAACTCTTATTCTACCGACCAGTTCATACACAAATGTATTTCAGCGAATGAAGTAAACCTCAAATACCAAACCTTTTCTTCATATTCTCTATTTGTAACATAAACAAGATTCTATTTATTTATTTTTGTAAAATCGAATTTGATTTTAATTATTTTCGATGCAATATGTATATTTTGTCATATTTTTACCTGGTTGTTTTTTCACTGATATGTGCACGAACCGTCCATTGAAACCGTTTGGCTATTTATAGCTAGAGCAATCGGGCGATCGCCTATTGAGTGACTATGACGAATTCGGCGATATTCCCCATAAAAATCATACACACCAATTTGGTTAAAACTTCAGATTATAGTACATATTATATCACATTTTAATCCGTCAGTAATGATTTTGTAAAAATCCAAGTTCAAAGTGCGTAAATCGTACTCAAAAGCTGCTGGAGTACTTTCCAATACAATTTTGTATGTGCATCGCCATATTTGCTGTTACTGCACATGCGCGCAGCCATTTCGGCCTTACTGCGCATGTGCAAAAGCCACCGCTTCACATTTCAGATTAATACGCACCGCGATGTCAAATTCTCCTGTCAGTTTTTACGGAAAAGTTACTGTTTTTTAAACCCTTGTATCCTAAAGACAAGGCTATAACTGGACACAAATTGTATGCAAATCTACTCATCACTCATTTCTGGTCTATGTTTCAAGATGGCAAATGGGAATTTCCCCGACTGATAACATATTTCTGGCGTGTTGTGTAGCTCAAGTGGGATTTTCTTTTCATAAACTGATCATTACAAAAAAGGTCCCCGATACTGGCCAGACTGACTTACGTGTTAAAACTTATTCAGCCACAACCTCTATGCTTCTGGGTGCTTGAAGGGGGTATAGATCAGGTTTTCATCGTTATTGAAAACATTTTAAAAAAGTGATTTATGTCCCATAAAACTTCTCAAAATTGAGATTTTTCGATTTTTTGGGTCGTCCGTAAAGGCAATCAACAATTTTTTTTTCTTGGCCTTAGCCTGTTGTATTTCTTTGTTCACAACTGTTTGCTCAGAGATCCTTTGTTTCAATCACCGGCTTGCACATCTGGAATGCTCTTGCAGAACATATCCACATTTGGAGAAGAGAGGGCTTTCAAAAAGGACATACTGTAAAATCTCTATCTCGTCGCACCATCAGCACTTCCCTATTGGATCGTTGCTGTTAATGCCCTGATGTGCTCTAGATAAAAAAAAGTAAATGGAAATGGAAAAGTCAAAATTTGATGACCGTAATGATATCTCTTTACAATTACACTCTCAGGCATTCAATATTTGTATACTATCAGCTTTGCGATTACTGTGAGCTATTATGTGTAATCAGTGGAAAACAATATTTGTGTCCCCTACATAAATCACAGACCTATACTCTGGCTCAAATTTTTGGACATACAAACGTACGTGTTATCGTTGTGTAGACTATGTCTTGTGTAACACAATGTCAAAAATACAAAAATTTGGACTTCATAACTAGTACAGATTGAAAGGCCAGTGTGGTTTTGAAGTACTGTGGTTGCTAAATTCCGAAATCTCACACTGTGTTGCATCAAAATATAGACTACTCAGAGAATCCCAGAACATCAGACCAAACAGCTATAGGTGGAGTGCCTTATGAAGACACAGATAACCTGCAAATGTTAATATACCAATACCAAATGGACTGATAATTCTATACAGGGAGTCTAAAGACAACTATCAGTGATCACTCGAAAGATAAAAAAAATATTTTAAATTTGTAGAATAGCTTAAAAGTAAGAATATCTGTAAGGCTCTCATACGGTATTTTTGCAGCTGAAAAATTGACAGCAAGGAAGAAAAACAACCGTGTTTAAAGATATGAATCCTCATTCGATTACGTGTTTAGTAGTGGCGTACGACTCAATGACTAAAACATCATATTTTGTCCTTATTAGGGTTGCTTTAGACTTATTACTTGCAGTATGTTAGGACCCTAAACTTGTTACAAAATGAAAAAATCTATTTTGATGATATATTGATTTTCTGATTTAGCAATCATGATAGTGCCTTTACTTTCGTTGAGAGCTACAAGATTCTATTTGTATTCTCATAGTTGGAGTTGGCGAAGTCTTGTGGATTCTCCTCTATTCAGTTCATGTGAAAGCTTTTAGCATTTTACGAGAATCTAACTGGATTCTTGTGTATTCATTTAGGGAGAGTCATTGTGAGAGCGGACTGCTCGACCTCCCCGTTTATATAGGACAATTGTCAACATGAATCACCCAGCAACATCTTTTTTGTGCTATTTTCCGTTCTAATAAGTCATTGATATACATTGCTTGACTTTTTTGAACATGTTCCGGATTGATTTTCATATAACCCATGGATTTTGTAGACCTGTGATTTCATCAATCTTAAAGGTGCTTGTTCCAATCCATCTTTGGCACCCCCTGATTTACCGGAAGTATATCAATTTTGGATATCAGATTGAATAAGGCCGTATTTTTTCTCATGTCTTCCCTAAATTTCAGCTTTCAAATCCCTTCCGTTCTCAGATCCTCCAACAACTGCTGTTTTAATGGTTAACCATCAGATTGGCATAGAGTGAATATGGCGTTGCACTATGCTTATCGCGTCTAGCATCACAAAAACCGCAAGTTAGTTCCCACGTTACCTGGTGGCCTGTGTATCAAGTGTCAGGCTCTCATACCAAGAAGATAACAGGATCACAAAATTGGAACAGCACCTTTAATTATAGCAATTAAGAGATTTTTCTCTTGTGGCAACCTTGACCCCCAGGTGACCTTGACCATGCAGGACGGCCATAACTAATCTAATTTTACGTGTATTTCTTGATTTGATTTTAATTCATCCATTGAAAGTATCATCATGGATACAGTTAAGCGCCATCATTTTTATTTAGTTAGTTTTTTTTTTTTTTTTTTTTTTTTTTTTTTTTTTAATTTTATTATATACATTTCAATTTCAGGATTCTTGTACTTATTAACTCAATGCATTTAGTTGTTGCTTTTGACTACACATTGCACGTACATGTACGTGCTAATACTAGAATTTCCAGGATTAGGCATAAAAAAAATATTGTTTTGTTTGGCGTAAGCCCGACCGCCCCTAAAAAACCTGCGACCTCAAAAGTTTTATGCAATTAGTCACAAAATAAAAAAAAATATTATGCTGACCGATCCATTAGTTTCATCCACAATTAAAAAATATGATTTTTTACCAACACAAGACAAAAAAATACAAAACAAGACAATTAACAATTAAGCAACACAACAAGTAAAATACAAGATCTTTGCTATGTCATTGAAAAAAGGCTTCAATAGTAAAGCATCTTGTAATTCATTTTAGGTAAAACAGTGAAATATCTAAAAAAAAAAATCTGACCGTGACCCGACCCTGAGATTTTTTTCTCTATTCCGCCAGACAACATTTTTTTATGCCTTAATGCACTGCACAGAGTTAGTGATAATAGGATTCCACAAAAATTACAATATTTATATAGATTATAAGTTGAAACATCTGCTATTCAATAAAATTCTGCGGATACCCAGTTTTATTATTTCTGCATGGCGGTAGTGTGGGTAAACATTTTTGCTTATGTAAATATGTGTGTCTAATTTAGCAATTGTTAATGGCCATAAAATATCCAAGTTATTGTAAATGGTCTAGTATAGGGCAATGGTTCATCTATGAACAATAGTACAGTGACAGTAATATGAACCTCTCCAGGATTTCCAAAAAAAAAAGATGAACAACAGACACTAAAAATAAGCATTAACCTTATAGGTAGGCCTTTAAAAATTGGTTGGGTGGTAAAAACACCCAAATTTAGAAAGTTTGGGTGCTTTTGAAAGACTATGTGAAAATGCACCAAAAATGATATGATTTGGGTGTTCTTTGAATCAAAAGAAATACAACTCACAACCAGTTCTTATCATCTCCAGTCTGGAAGTGCACCGTCCAAACATTTTGTTATGCCCTAGGCCTACTACATTGGGATTAAAAATTACTTGGACGGGAGATATGCACACCTCATGTAAGTGCATCAAGCTAACTCGAGGTTCTGCGCATTCTCTACCAATTACATTTTTGAACGAGGTGCGATGTTCCTCCTGGCTCACACAGTCCACGCTTGCGTGTGTTCGATTCTGTCCAACAAATTACTAATCAGACTGTAAGCTTGATTATTATACTGCTGCCCTACGAAGCTTGGTAATTATAACAGTCATACCTGTACATATTATTATTATTACAGAGCATTTATATAGTGCTCCACAAGGAATGGAGCGCTTTACATAAACAAAAGTGAATAAACAAAATGAAAGAGAAACATATTAACGAGGAAAAAGATATGACTTAAGAAGGCGTTTGAAGACCATAACAGAATCTGCACTTCTAAGATCAGTCGGCATCTCGTCCCAGGTTCTTGGTGCCGCAACAGTGAAGGAGCGGTCACCAGTTTTTCATGTGAGGTCAAGTTGTAAGATAGGCTGAAAATGTAAATTAGTTCAATTGGAACCAAACTTGAATCATAGGTGCAACATGGGACCATGGGAGCCCTCTCTTGTTCATGAGGTCAAAGGTCACATCCCAGGTCAAGGTTATGTGAGGGTTCCAATTGGTGTGTAACATAGGCTGAAAATGTAAAATTGACATCATTTCCAAAGTTGAAGTTTCAATTGAACAAACTTGTGTTTATGGCGTGTATTAGGTCCAAGGTCACATATTAAGGTCAAACGTCATGTAGTCCTATCTTCACTAACCGGCGATGGGGGACGCGCGGCGACACAAGCGGTCGAGGACCGATGTATTTTTTAGTTTAGTCTGTGGAGCTAAATACATACATCTCTAGTACACAGCCAGATTCTTATTCCTGGTGTAACCCACAATCCCTGGCTCTGGCTACTCCATGTGAACTCTTGGCTCTTCCTCCAAGGGTACTTGGGCCAATATTGAATGTAGCCTACATGTACACTAAAGACCTGTGCCATACACATGCCACTGGGTGCATGATAGCTATGTTTTCTTTACAGTACATCAATCTCACTTTTAATGGGGTGATGTGGGTGACGAAGAAGTTGTCAATCGGTTGACACACCTTTAACATGTATCCCCGGACAAACCACCTAATAGAATTTATGATTGAGTGAAATACTGCAATTTTTGTATAACTTTATTATAATTTTTTTTTTCATTCAAAGATTTCAAAATATCTGAATTTGAAATAGGAATAATATCTTGTGCAAATGCATATGCACACACCAACATACACACACCAACATACACACACAAACACACACATACAGCTACATAACCTTACATGTGTATTTAACGTGTGTATCCCCAAACAAACCTCTGAATAGAATTTGATTTAGTGAAATACTGCAAGTTTTGTATTGCTGTAGCATTTCTTTCAAAGATTTTTTTTAAAAATCTGAATTTGGAATAGGAATAATATCTTGTGCAACTGTATGCACACTCAAGCATACACACGCTCACACGTACATGCAGTTACATAAGCTTGCATGTGTATTCACATAATACACAATTGCTCTGTCATATGTTCAAAGGTATGCAATATAATGTACATCACAACAGTTTACACACACACACATAAAATCCATATATTCACACAAATTTGAATAAAAATGTACGGTATAATGCACATATACAAATACTTATTCACATTGTAAAACTGGTTATGTACACTGACAAAACAAAATATTGCTGTTCTTCCCCTAATCATAATATATAGAGTTGACTGATGTGACGATGTATATGCTGCCCTCATCTGTTAATGCTCGTGCAACAGATCCAGGGGTAGTAGGACATCAATTAATCAAGGAGGTTATTTATGAAATTGGTAAAATATACAGTACTAGTTACATCTATGCTCTTAGATTTTGTCTGGGTTTTGAAGTTTTAACAAAGCTTATTGGCAGGCCCGTACGCAGGTGGGGGGGGGGGGTGCGGTCGCACCCCCCCAAAATTACACAAAAGGGGGAAAAGGTCCACTTTTGGTTGAAATTTTGATGAAAAGGTCAAAAATTTAGAGAAATTTTGCCATGGAAGTCCACATTTTGGTGATGAAATGTTCAAAAGAGGACCATTTTAGGGGGGTTAGATCCAATTTTACTGAAAAAGGTCCACTTTTTTCGAAAAAAGGTCCACTTTTTTCGAAGTTCCGCACCCCCAAAATAAATCCTGCGTACGGCCCTGCTTATTGGAATATATTTACTCTGCTAATTGCAGAAATTACACTAAATATTGAATATGAATTTGTTGTTAGGTAAGTATAAGTGCATGAGAGTGACTGAAATTGCTTGACAAAAGCACCCCCACATGTTTGTGTGTGTGTTACAATGGAAACTTGATATGTGATAAGTAAAATGAGTTGTAAATCAGGAATTAATTCCTCGCTATGGCTTATAGTAATTTTGGTTTAATCTCTTTAGGCCAAGAAAAAAATCTAATTAGCTTTCTGCTTACATATACATAGGTATAAAAAATCACATTTTACCACATTTCTTTTTTAAGGTTTCAAGAGATTTTTAACATCTTTTTAAACTAGTCAAGAAAAAAAAAAGGAAAAATGGTTGTGAAGTTGACCTCCCCAATAAGAAGTTGTCCAAAAATGCAATAAAACAAAATTGCGTACGTAGGTTTTTGACTAAAAAATGTATAGTGCTTATTATGGTTTTGAGCTGCAGTAAGCTGAGACAAAACTTTTTTTCTTTTTTGGGCCTTATCTTAAATGTGAAAAAAAACTGTTTAAACCAAGTGCAATATAAAACATGAGGTTTTCAGAAAAGTAAATCTAGATAAACAAAAAAGTGAATTTTTCATTGGGCTGATTTAAAAAAAAACTGTTTAAACCAAGTGAAAAAAAACTGTTTAAACCAAGTGCAATATAAAACATGAGGTTTTCAGAAAAGTAAATCTAGATGAACAAAAAAGTGAATTTTTCATTGGGCTGATTTAAAAATTGTCGGTTAATGGCGTCACATATGGCTGCCAAATTGCTATTTAACACAGGATATTGAAACTTGAATCAAAAGTTGATTGGTTTGCTTGTTCTTTTTACCAGATGGTTATTTTTAGTTCAAATCCTTTTTGTTAACATTTCAGCAGGAGATTCACAGTGACTTTTATATTTTGGTTACACACCACATGTTGTCCACCATAATTAGCCTTAAAGGCTGACTCAGCGATTTTGAAATATTTTTGTGTTGTAATTAAAAATAATCATCAAGAACTAAAGATAGTCACTAAAATAATTAATTCCAAAGTCAGAGATGAATTAGATTTTCCATTTTTCCATTTTCATGCAGTAAACATTTATGCACAGTATAAGAGTGCCATTGAATACTGTGTATAACCAAAATTCTGGATCCGAAATTTTATAACAAACTATATGAAGGACTTTGATTATAGCTCAAGTTATTTCACACAATGATTAGTATATGGACAAACATTATGTATATGCAAAAAACACAATTTGGTATAAAATTGAGTGTGCCCTCATCGGAAAATCTCCGAGTCAGCCTGCAACTTATTTGTGCAGTGTATCTTGCAGAAAAAAGTTCAACATTCAGAGGAGGTTATTTTAAAATTTAAACAATACCACACATCATCTTTGAAATTTTACAGTTGCACGATATTCTGAAAAGAGATAATACAGTGCACCTACATGTAGATGCTTTTTAATAAAAATGTAAATGATCAGTTTTAGAATAGAGATGGTTTTTGTTTTTTCAACATTTTCAAAAGCATTTAGGACAATATTACGTATCAAATTTCCTCAATCTGTAGCCAAATTTAGCAAATGTGCTCAAATGTTGGACATTTTTTGAAAAAAAAAATAGAAAATTGGTTAAATTTTGCCCCAAAATATACATTCTGGTATAACTGTGGGTATCATTTTTGGCAGAAATTGATATAAATATGGGTCGTACCTTTAGGTTCTCAGAGGCACATCCCTACCCAAGGCAAACATGAGACCCTCAGGGACAGTGCCTCAATTTCTGTAGCCTAGTTTGCGACTTTGCTTCTTTCTCATGTACTTTGATCTCAGCACAAAGAAATTCAATAGCTTTGAAAGTCAAGCAAAACAAAACAATAACAAATGAGCATTTTAAAAGATTTTTAGACAACTTGAAAAAAAAAACACCCCTTCTATATACCATTTTTTGTAATGTTGTGGCTCATAGCTATGCTTGAGAGCCTGAAATGCTACCACTATGTGTTGCAATATGCTCATCCACTAAGGACACAGTTCAGTGGGTTGTCAAGATCAAACATTGACATGAACTGATCTTGTGTGATCTGGGTATCATCATACCCAAAAAACCAGGGGTGTATTTTCTAAATACACTGGTGAATGGAAGCTACTGAACTGTGCCAAGGGAACTGAGATTTTACTAGCTCATAGTGTACCCTTCTCACCCCCAATTCAGTCACACAAAGCAAAAATAGTAAGAATCACATGACTCACAACACATAGCAGCAGTTGTTATTTGGTGCATTTATTTATTTACTAAAACAACTAATCTGAGTAGTTGTACCTGTTTTGGCCGTCATTGTCATGACTTTGAGCTTCTTATCACTGCATCCTAGCGGAGCAGTCTACTTTTCCCTCATGCCTTGCTAGATTTCCTGTCTTCTCCTACCTATCCCTTCTGGCATAGCTAATAGCTGCTGAAAGCTAGGGATGAACTTCTGAGGGGAGCTGTTCAAAGCTATTTTAGGTTGATGTGTGTGAAGTGAGCTCGCCCGTATTCCAGGGACTTTCTTATTAGAAGTTGTAGCTTTGAAGGTGACCAAGGGAATAGACAAATTTGGCCAAGAAGGGGGGCTTGAAAAAAATGGGGAGTAAAATGCAAATTATAAAAGAGTGCATTTCAGTTAAAGCAACATGAGAATATTTTTCTGAAGGATACAAATTATTGTATATTAGCATTTTGATTGGTTGTAGAACACTTACCAAAACAATGTTTTGGGAGGTTTACAGGATAAACAAGTAGGAATGAAAAAGAAAGAACTTTAACTTAGGTTTTTAACTTGCCTGCTATCCTAATGGGCCTTATAGGAATGTATGCTTGGATTGGATTTCCAATCATGCACGGCAGAAAATACTAAAAACAGTGTTGTTTGGTTATGCATTTCAGGTGTGATTTAATATATTTGTAAGCATTCTAATATATGTGAAAAACCCAGTTTAAAAAAAAATTGAGAGGCAGATTTTTTTGGAAATGTCCTTGTATCTCTTTCAGGTTTTTAACTTTCTGAGAAAGATTTTTTTGCATAATATTAGTGTATTTAATTTTAATTAAATCAACTTCAGCATTTAGCCAAACACAGCTGTTTGGCCCAGTGCAAATTGTCTCTTTTATTTTTAGAACAATTTTAAGCAGTAGCAAGACAATTTTGACTACTGATATAAGGACATGCAAGAGCTATTGCCTCTGCAAAATCAGAAAAATCTGTTGCAGGAATCTTGCCATATAGGCCTACAAAGGTTGCAATTTGTGTGTTGCAGTGCCATACAGAGAAATATGTAAAATGAGATTTTTAAGAAAAATCACATCTGACCATAATGACATTTTGTAAAATTTACACTGGATACAGTTAGTGGACTAAATAATCCAAATTAGGTGCCAAAACGGTGTCACAATTGATATGTTTTGTTTTATTCTGGTTTTGTCATAATAGACTTTCAAATAGCTGCCTAAATGCACGCTTCACACTATGTCAAGAAAACAAGGATTGTTCAGACTGAAAATCACATGCCTAACAACAGCAACACTGCATGCACAGAGTTGTGTGCAATTTTTTTCACTTTTTATGGTAAATAATTTACTCCATCTCATTTGCACAAGATGCAGTAGTGTATCCAGAAGAACAGCTAGGGATGCAAAAAATAGAACATTGGAGTTTAGATATCCTTTTCAGCTCATTTTGAATGGGAAAGTGCTGATTTCCCACTTTGAGAACTGAAGCAACTTAAGGTAATTACATAGTGTCATGCCGCTTACCGCTTTGCCGCTCTGATGATGAAATTTACGTCACTACGCAAGAATGTCAGAATCGCTAGCGGTGACCCAAGCGGCAAAGCGTCAAGCCAATAAATCGATCTCCCTGCCGCTCGGGCTGCCGCTTTTCACAAAGCAGCAAATCGCATTGAGTTGACTTGAATTCAACTTTGGAGCGGTGCCGCTCGATGACGTAGTTCAAGCGATAGCGCCGCTTGACTATAAATAGCTCATTCCTGCAAGCGACGTACACCAAGCGGTTTGCCGCTGAGCGGCAAGCGGCATGACACTATGTAATGACCTTAAAGGCATATTTCTTGAAAAAGTTTAAATAACTTGCGCATTCTAAATCCAGCATTGCCTGTCGCTTGACATATCCTGATTTTCTGTCATTCCTATGCAGGCATTACACTGTGTTGTGTGGCATGCTCTATCTACACACATGTTACTATCTTGTCATGACGTTGGATTACTCTAGGTACTAGCTAGTATCAGTCTCTTGTTTTTATTGGTGAATCTTGCCCTTTGAAAAGTGCAAATGGTGTTAGGTAGTGTCAGCCTTAACGTTTTTCAACAGAATTTGAGCTGTGAAGTAGAGTAATCTGAATCATGTGACAATGATTTAAGTCCAGTGCTGCTGTGCAATTTCAATTTATGCTTGCAATAGTATAACAAGAGAGTTAAATGAAAATAATTACAGTTAAAAATATAACAAGTTTTCAGGATGAACATCAGTTTATATAGGACCATAGCTCAGGAAATCTGGAAGTACTTGGATATGCCTTATCATTTAAAAATGGACTCCCTAACTGTATTTCTGGAGGTGCTCACTATGTGCCAAATTTATATGAATTACAATTTTTCCCCAAAAAATGGGCCAACATATAAGAAATTTGGAAGGACACGCCTGATAAGAAATGAATTGCACCCCTATATTTTCATGAAACGATGAATTTGAAACGTTCGACATATATAGCCACATGCCAAGTTTTAACCTTTTGCTTGTTTAAAAAAATCCACTTTACATTAATTCCAAAAAGTCGCTTTTATTTAAATTATAATTACAGACTTCCAACACACAACCATTACATACATACCTTACAACATCCACTATGAGGTGGCATTCTAATATACCAAGGGCTCGTTTCAGTAGCCTTGGATGACCAAGTTAACAACATCTACCATGGCGTGTTCAGGGCCCCTTTCACAAAGATTTAACGATCGATTGTATCAGCGTACCGATCAAGCGCAAGTTTGAACTTACAATCAACTTTAAACTTACGCTTGATCGAGGTAACGCTCGATAATCAAACTACAATGATCGTAGACTTTGCGAAACGGGGCCCTGGTTATCATAATCATACCAAAAAGGTGGGTGAATTTGCTCATATACTGGGATGAAAGCAATGGAACCGCGCCTGGATTTGAAATAGTGATTTAACTGCTCATGATATAAATCACCTTGCATGGGTCTGCCCTTTGGTATTTATTTTATTCTATGTGGGCATTTGTTGTATTCCAGGTCTGCATTGATGTGGAAACTTGCCGTTATATAATCCTAATCTTAGAAGCATAAGCGTTATACGTATTTGGGTATTGCTATAAAGGGCTGCCTTATGTAGCCTCTTGTACCTAATGAAGGACAAAAGGTCTATCTTGGCAGCAACTTACCATCCCATAACAAAGGGTCATCATGTACATTTTCCTTTTTCTTCATTTAAGTAATAAAATGGTCATAGAAATGGATTGCACGCTCCAGCTTGCTTTTTCCAGAGAGCATGTCCCTAAGTTTCCAGACTTTTTCTAATTTTTTTCTTGATACATTGTATCATGGGGATAAAAAACACCTTGGCTACATGACAAAGTAGTTGTAAAACCCATCTCAAATTGATGGTGGAATATAGATTGATGAAGAGGCCTCCTCTCTCTATCTGGCGAAGCCTTTGCTTCGTCTTGCGTTGAGGCCAGCAGCGAAATGTGTTTTGTAAAACTTGGAGCCAACTCTTGTTGATTGGTGGGGTTTGAGATATCTGTATCCGCCGGCGGACGAAGGTAGGGCACTCGTATGAGAATTGATCCGCAGTCTGTGATGGAATATGGAGAACCACATTGGCAAACTGGCGATGGCCGCAGCCCCATCTGTGCATATTGCATTGAAATCGACCGACTCCTGTGCGAATCCGGTTTTAAGTGACCCATTCCCTTGCGTGGGAGATTTCTGCCAATTTGGTAGTTCTGTCTTAAGTGTAATAGAGATTGATCTGGTCTTGAAATGTCTAGCCAGGCAGTATTCCTGTCTGTAAGATGTGGAAATGGGAACTGGAGAGTTTGCAGCGTGTCGCAGAAGCAAGGTCGGCAGAAGAGCGCAGTCTCTGTCTGTCTACCGAGTTGGTGTGATTTCGTCTGCCAGTGTTATCAAGCAGGTGCTTGTTGTCCCGCAGGGCCTTATTCACTAGTTTGTGTGAGTGGTGCTCCCCTCCGAAGTGCTGCAAGTGCAATGCCTGAAAGCACAGGCCCGGAATTTCAGATGGAGTGGGGTGCGGAGGCAGGCAGTTATGGTTCTCAAGGTTCTCGTTGAGTACCGTGTCCAAGCTTCTGTGTGTGAGAGCTATTGCACATGCTGGGGCGGCATATTCAGCAGTGCTGTAGACCAGAGCCAAGGCAGTGGGTGCGTAGGGTCGTTGGGCTGGCACCCCTGAGGATCCAGCAATTCGCACAGGAGGTTATTCCTTTGAGATACCTTGGCGCATACGGACTCGAGGTGCTGCCGTAGTAAGCCTGCCGGTCAAGCTTCCACTTCACTCCCAGTGGAGTTGGTGTAGGATTTGTAATGGCAGGGCGCTCCAGTGAGTTTGATTTGAAGCTGGTGATGACCCTCTTTGGTGTTGAGGTGGAATGGCAGTAGCGGTGGTCTGCTTCGCTCAGCTTCAGTCTCCATGTTCTTGAGATTATGCTGCAAGTAGGGCCATGTCTGTAGTAGTGTGCTTTCTATTGCTGTCCAATTGCTGTCCGAGTGGAGGAGGTCAAGATCGTCGGCGTAGCCCTATTGTCTAGATGTTGTTTTGAGGTATATCGCTGATATACATTGACAGCATAGGAGCCAATATACAGATCCTTGTGGTACAAAGTACACGTTCACTCAGACGACGCAGCCGACTACTCTGCCCACACTGGTCTTGAGAATTAAAGCTAACGGTTTCGAACATGTTACATATGAATTGTACAAGGTGATGATCCGGGATGTTCCTTAAAGCTTGAGTGTCAGGCCCTGGTGCCACAGCGGTGTCGTATCTGCAGTAAGGTCCACCAAGATGAAACCTGCCTTGCGGCGCTTTTCAAAGCTTCCTCTTTCCTCAAGAATCATTGTGAGTTTTACCTCGGTGGACATTGCTCCGCCACGGCGAAATCCTGCTTGTTCGTCAGCCGATGATGGGGTTCGACGACGGCTCCAGCCGGGCCCGTAATCAATCCTCTCAAGGAGTTGAAGGAGACACACATAGTGATATTGGGCGTAGTTTCTTAGGGTTGTCCTTTTGGCTTGACTATGGAAATTGGTCTAAATTTTCTGACAAACTGAACAACAGAGACCATATTTTTATACCTAATTGGCAAGACAGGGTTTTTTTTTACTTTATTTAGGAAAACGGGTTTAAATTTTCTACAGATGGAACAAAAAACCCATTTTTATCCAAAGTTGGCATAAAAAGGTTCATTTCATATACCAGAAGGCTGACATGAGACCCATATATTAGAAATGGAGCATACTTGAACAGGGTGTCTAAAGAATTGCAGAAAAAGCCAGGACCTGGGGGTCTTGACTGCTGTACCATAACCGACCATTTTAGGTCAGTGCCCCACCAACGTCTATTCTCAACAAAAAGAAACAGCCTTTCATGCTCTTTTTTAGCACCCAAAATGGGTAGAACTTAAGGATTGTTTCAGCGCTTCAAGTGACTTCCAAGTTTTTTTTTAAAACAGTTTTAATCCCTAAATGCTGATGGTTGCCATCATGCCAGTACAGATATATGTAAAGTATTAGCCTGCCATTATGGGATTTGTTAAACAACCATCTATGGTCTATGCAGTGAGAGTTAGTCATGTGAACGACACTCAGAGATCTTCAGGCTAGTACCTTCTTGCAATCCAAGTTGCATGGTCGTCCACTGTCACCCAGGTACTGCCAAACTTTACCATGCCCCCCCCCCCAAAACAAATGTTTAACACTGATGCAAGGCTGTCAGAAATAGAAGTTGTAACTATGCATGTGGTTCTTGTTTGGTATGCCTTTACAGCCAGATAACTTTTATGTACCATTTCATTCAATCAAATCTCCGACCTTGCGAAGAAAAATTTGTTTTGTAATGTACGTCAAACTGGCAATAACACCATTGTAACATTCTTGGAAGTTCTTGATTATTTTAATTCTATTGAAAATATATCCTTTGTACCACAAAATTATGATCATTAAGTGTAAACAATGTCTTTATCCTATGCAATTATGACTTGTTTGTGATACATTAACCCTAACCAGGCCCAGACGCACTGCGGTCAAGCAACGAAAACGTGGTATCGGTCGGAAATGTTTCTCGTTGTCATCTCGGCCGTCACAACTATTTTTTGTCGCGAAAATGACTCTCATGGCACCTCATTGCATATGGGCCGTCCTACCGGAAAATGATGCGATGTTCCTGTGCATCTGGCGCCGTCTTACGACAAAAGGACGCGATGTCCTCGTTGCATCTGGGCCGTATTCCGGAAAAATGACGCGAGTTCTCGTTGCACCTGGAACGTCATTCCCGGGAAAATGATGGCGATGCTTTTCACTGCATTTCGGACGGTTTCCCGCAGAAGGCGCAATGCTTTTCATAAGGCGGGTGACACTAATCGTGTACAAATGCCATAGACAATTTCGATATCGAGGGTGATAGCACCACCATGTCGATAAGCTACTTTTAATATGCATAAAGCATTCATGACGTAAACCCGGAGCAATGACGTAGCGTAATAGCGCCACGGCCCGACTAGACGTAGCTAATAGAGCACGCCACGACTGGCGAACTATAAGCTACAGATTTCATGCAAATCAGTGTGCAGTAGCATCATTATATTTATTTACTTTATTAGGATCCCTGTCTCATTGCATGCGCACGCGAGTTTACTCGTTGCATTGGGAGTCTTTCCGGAAAAATGGCGCCGATGTTCCTTCGTTGAATCTGGCGTCTTCCGGGAAAAGAGCGATGTTCCTCGTTGCATCTGGGCGTTCCGGGAGAAAATTTACGCGATGTTCTTCGGTGCATCTGGGCCTTAACGATTACTGTACTTATTCTTGCGGGAAAAAGACGTAGCAGATGCAATGAAACGCAAAAATTTGTTTTCTCGTTGCATCTGGGCCGTTAAAAATACAACATAGATTGCACTCGTTGCATTGGGCGTTGGTCGGCAAACGAACCGGTCCTGGTTAGGGTTAACAATTAATAGCGAGCATTTCAGCTCTCGTACAATAGCAGTGTTGATGGTAGTGGAATTACATGCAATATCAAGTTATATTATGCTGTTCATTTAATGGGCAATGTGTTAAGTTTAGTTTTATGCTGAAACAAAGACATTTTTGAACCCCTGTTTACTACCTTCTATACCTGGCACCAAGCTTACCTCATGAATATGCGACCGGCATCAACTTTCTTATTCCTGGCTTAGATTTCAAACATTGGGTAATACCCCCAAAAAACATTGTTTTACCAGGGATTTTATGATGCGGCAATGGCAGGTCTAAAGTTCTGGTCTCCATGTTATTATCTGTTTAACAAGTGCTGTTTTCTTGTTTTGGCATCAAGGAATTTGACTTAGTCTTTGGGGACTTTTGGCAGAATTCATTGAGTTCTGAGCAGAAATGATGTATTTTTTTTTTAGCTTGAACGTAAGACAGTTAAGGGTTACTACAATGCATCCTGATCTGGTTTTGTTTCTGTTTTCTTAAGTGTGAATTAAGGAAAAAGGAATAGAGGTCTGTAAATTTGAGAGGAGAAAATATTTTGAAAGAATCAAAAGTCACATTTTAATCTTGTGAATATTGGTATTGTTTTGTAGGAGCTGCAGAACTGAGGAAAAACGTACTCTTAAGATCGTTTAGAAAGAAAAGTTCTGAATTTTGTGCAAAGTTGCAACTGAATTTTTGGATGATGTAATACTGTGAGAGAATTTATTTATGTTGGATGTATATTGATAGAATTTGTTGATGTGAACAGGACTCGATACAAATTGCAATTAATAATTCACTAGTACTGGCTGTACCTCCCGGATCCCTTCTCAGTGTATGCTAATGAAACTTAGCCTTTGCAGATGAGGTTGAATGGAACAGCTTGAAGTATTTAGGGCCTACATTCAATATGTCAAAAGCCTCGCTTGTTCGTGTCCACGAATTTGTTGATTTGCTCTGAATGTTAAATTCTTTTCTTCAATAGATTTAATTTGCCCAATGAAACGGCCAGTGTATTTGAATTGTGTTATTCAATTTAGAGTACTGATATCCGGTGTTTGTTCATCTAAAGTCAGTTCAACGTGGACTGATGAGTGATAATAAGGGAATTCTCCATTTGATTGCTATCATGTAACTTATCCACACACCTTGGTGTGGATATCATTTTCTTCTGGAATCCATTTAGAGCTCTATGCATTACCGAGCTATATAAACAAGGGGTATATTCATATGCAGAGGAATATCATTACAAACATGCTTATATCATTTTAATTGATTACTTCTTGTTTGAGGTGAACTGTGACTGTGGGAGTACAGATATAATCACTTTCCAATTTGTTTTGATATCAGAACCTTTTTTCGGGCAGCAGATTCCAGAGCCGTGTACAATGGCACACAAGTGTAGTGTGGCATATTTAAAAAAAAATCAAGTTATGTTTTTGGACCGATTAGAAATGCTTGCTTAAAGTTGGTTCTAAACTAGGATTGAAATTTGTGTGAATATCTTCTGAAAATTGGATCAACAGCCTTCGAATCTTATGATGTTCAGATTCAGTTAATTTGGAGCAGCAACCAAAATGATAGTGATACTGTCATTGATTTTGTCTGTTTAATGTGGTGCTTTCCTGGTGTGCAATATGATGAAAGTGGTTCAACAATTTGACAGTAGCGCAAGGGAGAATTGCTTGATTGTGGGAAAGTACAACAGGCCAGTGCAACTACTGTACGTCACCTGCAGGGCATACATGTATGTGGGAAACCATGTGTTCAACACTTGGGAGTCTGCTGTGTAAATACATATTCCATTTGGTTTCATGTCAGCATTCTACACCAGTAAAGGCAAGCAGAAACATGACATGTTGTCAAAATACTCACATGAGTGGACTAATTTCCTGCTTTTGAAATCGACCTTTAAAGGCGTGAAGTTTATCAATAGTGGGTCATACCCACTTGTGAACGACTGTTTGGATTAGGCTCTGTACAGACTTGTGCAACTGCAATGGATCATGTAAACATAGGTGAGGGAAACAGCTATAGCTGGCCAAACTTGTCTGAGTACATGAGTGTGCCAAAGGTGTGGAGTCTTCCTGATGTGTATTTAACTCCTTCAACGTATGACATGGGGACTGGGAATCGTCGGCCAGATGATGTGCAGGACATGAAAGATTTGGGCTGGTACAACCAGGTGGCTTGCGTTGCATAAATGACGGGGTAAGCATTGTGTTAGGGAAGTCTGCTTTTTGTGTGGTCCATATGCAGGGTTTCTAACTTTGTTTACATGCATTTGATACACTGTTACATCTTCACCTTGTTTTAAAGATCTCTAACGTCGTCTGCTGCCGTAGTATCGTGTTTTTAAAAAGAAAAAAAACTAATGGGAAAACGCGGCATACGACTGATATTTATGGCTGTATTCTGAAAGGGAGTTAACTTTGAACCTGGGTTAGTTCCAGGGCTAGAAAAATGCTAAATTTTCCAGGAATACAATCCACTTTTCCTTCCAAGATTGCAAAATTTCCCTCCAAGATTTCAAAATTTCCCTTCAATTCTTATGCATTTCTTAATTAAAGACAAAAATTTCCCTACAAATATCAGAATTTACCGGGAATATCATTCCCAAATCCCCCACTTTTTCCAGGCATGTCAGGGACAACATGGAACATTTGGGTTTATAATCCATCCTATCAAAACTGACTGATTTTTATGAACAAGAATGACTATCTGTACATGGGACCAACTGTTTGACATCTTTCCAAAGAATGAAATGTTTCATGGTTCATTTCTCAAATCAAGTGACTTGTGAGAGTAGAATTGTACAGTACTTTTAGTAAGTAGCTCTTAAATGCAGGATATAAGGTTTGATTACATCAAGCAGGTAGCCCAATTTGATTTACCTCTTTCATGAAGATTTGTTTTAAAGTATATTTATCCTATAAAAGTGAGAAATGTTTTGTACTTCTGTAGTTGTCATTGGCAGCAAAAAGAGTTCTGAGTGCAAAACATTTGTGAACAATTTGCATGCAATTGAATTACAGTTTTTTTCTGGCTCACTTTGCTTGCTGGCCACCTTTGTAAAGGGGGAAGAGGGTGTGAAATTACACTTCTTGTTGGGGCTCCAGTGCATATTTAAAGGGGCAACATACGCTCTTTCCAAGGGTCCCCACACATTAATGGGATGTACCTGTACGTCCCAGTTCCGATGCCTATGCATGTCATTATAGTGTTAAAGATCATATACCAAGGTCAAAGGTCATTAGAGGTCCACTTGTGCAGGGAGTGATGAAAGGGTGGATTGTGGTGACACTATAGATTCAATACCCTTTGGTTTCTTTAGTTTCTAGACACAGACCAAATGCAGTGGAAGGCAAATTGAATTTAACACAACATCTAAACAACTGGTATACATTTATACTGGTTTTCTGATTTTAATTGCATGAACACCTTTCATTGAATTATATTTTCTACTGACAATTCCTGATTCCAAGCATTAAAAGATCATGTGATTTGAGATAAGGTTTTCCATTTATCATTAAATCAACCCTCCACTTGCATTAGTGCAATATGTTATTTTTCATAACGGGATACTACCAATGTGTAAACATTAAAAAAAAAAAACTTGCTGGATAGCCTTATTCCAAATAATAGAGGTGAAGGGTATTCTTTTTTTTCTTCGATGAACCAAATCTTCAATTTCTACATCGCAAAACCAGTGATAATAAAATTGTTGGATTGGACCACTAATACAGGTTCCTCTATTTGATGAATTTTGTTTAATCTTGAATTTTGTAAATAAAACCTGTGTCCACGTACACTTCATTGAGGTCAAAATAGCTTGTGAAGGTTGCAAGGATCTGCTACTAATTACTATACAATTGATTTGATTTTTTTCTGAAATACTCATTTCAATTATTTACCACTCGCTTTACTCAATGAAGCATGCGTAAACACACTACTGATTTGCTTAAAACACAGCAGGTACTGGGCTACTTCATCAAGATAAAATCTTCTTTTGCTTTGAATTAAGCATTGTACATCTTGGTTTAAAGCATAATAGCACATGTTTTGAAGATTGCCTCCAATTTTACAAAAAAAAATTATTGACTCTTGTGCAAGGTCATCTTCAAGGGCTATGTGTTCTACCGCTGGACTACTTGGTATGCTTATACATTTGAAACAAGGGAGCTTATGTGGAATAACAGATGAGGCCAAGGTCATTACTGTTGTCTTTTAGGGTCATTATATTGCTCTACTACATTTATTCTGTGACCACATAATTGGACGACCTATTTAGGACTGCTGTCCCTATTTTTTTTGGCGATGCTGCCATGTGAGGGGAAAAAAGCTTACATATGAAAAATCGGATCATGATCAAGTCGCCCAAAGAATTGTAGACACAAATCTTGAAAGGGCTTCATAGACTTTGTCAGCAGCTTTTTATCCATAGTAAAGGTCAAGTTTGCAAAGGGTTTAATAGAGTTAGTTGAAATTGCTCTCTGATTGATTACCCGTACCACTATCACATTGGACAAGCTGCAATGCACATAAGCATAACCTTGTGTGGTTCGGCTTACACCATTTTAATGTCTTCAATGTGCCCTGTGGTTATACGATCTGGTTGTATAACCAATGTTTGTTTACGGACTCGGAGCATAACCAACTTTCTTGTATCATAGGCAGGTGACTAGGAAATCCAATCTGAACTCTGCCCAGACACAATACAAGTAGCTCACGACTCTAAGCACATTAAATCCGTAAACCACTTTGTCATGTTGTAGGCCTAATGGGCTGCTACTGTCATTTCATTCCTACCCTGGATTAGATCAAGGGAATGTAAAACATTTGTAAGTCATTGATTAGACATAGCCTTTGGGAAAAGTGGTTATAGGGTGGCGGCCGTGGAGATCTTGGGCTCGTCTCTTTATTGTCTTTTCCTGGTCCAACATTATCCTTTTGGCTCTTGCAAGGAGCTATAATTCTCACGATTCACAAACGGGGCAATAAACGTGTGGCTTTTTGCCAGTCCCATCGTTAACCACAAGGTCTACATCACCATTCCAGTTACCACTCGATTAACTTGCAAGTAGTGAGGTATATGGATGAGAAAAACAAAACAGTTAACATGTTCCTGCATGTGTAACCTTTGAAATAGGCTCGGGATGTCGACTTTCCCCATTTTTTTGTGCATGAGGAAAATATGGCCTCTCAGAGACAATGATATAATTTTTTTTTTTTCTTGAACCCAGCAGAAATATGCTTTCAAATGAGTCCAAAGAAGCGAGTTCCTTCGGTCAGTGGTTTTTGGGAAGTCATCTCAAAAACTAACGACTAAAGTGTTAGGCTTAGAACCTGTACAAAATCTAACAGGGTGAAAGTGTTAAGATTGATATTTGATCTGAGTTGATCAAGTAGCAGTGGAAGCTCAGGGGTAGAAATTTGTCGATGTGTGCGAGAATCAGTCTTGATCCCAAAATAAATTTTGCGGGAATCAACTAATGCACTACTGTGTTAAGATCTAGTTACGAGAATCCACATGGTTCACAAAATCAGTTTACAAGAATATTTGCGAGAATCTATTCTTGGATTCTCGCCGAAATTCTACCTGGAAGCTACAATCTGAGGAGAAAGAAGTGGTGAATTCCATGTCGGGTATAGGACAGGTTAAAAGTTAGAGCAGACGCAAGGAGATTAGACATTTTATAGTGCTTTTACCTTCTCAGTCGAACGTCAGTGCGTAATTCAAGAGTCGCAGCACTAAATTGCAAACGTTGATTCAAAGCGCTGGCGTACACAAGTGTGCGCTCATAACCAGCACTTGATGCGCGCGAGAAATACCTGACTGACCGCATTGACATCACTGACTCAAGGAAGATCGTTGGAGTATAGGGGCTGCTTCTGCCATTAAAATTGGACAACAATTCAACCTGAAGCATCTGCTATGCCAAGTGGCAAGCAATCAGTTCTTCAGAAGTCACAATCGAATGTTGAGGCAATACTTTCGTCAGCTATTATGAAACAAATCGTAAAATGACAATACATATCTCTCCCCCGTTTTTATAGTCGGGGTTACTTTTGAGACAGATCCACAAAGGCATACAATTACAAATTGCCCTATATGATAGAACAAATTTGACAGATTCGAACTGAGATGTTAATATCATAACATGACATGAATTTATTAATTATTAATTATTATTACATAACACCATTTCCACATGTATGTAATTATGGTTACCACTCTGTAATGTTGATAGAAACTATGCAGACAGAATAAATTTATTTCGCAAAAAGTCACACTGTGAACATCTGTGAACTCATAATATTTTCTATTACATATAACATACATCTCAAGATCCAGGGGAAGATTTGTGTTAACAAACATCATGAGTAATGATAACGTCTTTTTCATTCTTTCATGGCCGACTTAAAGGATCACTTCAATAACAAAGTCTACTTTGGATATGGAAGCCGAAGTGTGTGCTTAGAGGTAAACATGACCTGAAGTTGCAAGAGTGTTAAGTGGGAAAAATCTTCATAACTAATTAACATTAGTGATACTAAACTAATATTGTAATACAAGTGTGTGAAATATGTTTCTATTTATAAATTTAATTGTGAACTGTGATTTAAAAATAATCTCTTGGATTCCTTACTAGAGTTATTAATATTTATGTAACCTATATCTCAAGCCCGTCAAAGCATCCAAACTAGATGATTTCCTGTTTTTGTGTATTTCAGCTTTTCCAGGGTCCTCCACACATGAGTCACGCAACCCGCCTGTGGCTCAGGTCCTGCCACACCCCCGCCTGTCACGCGCTAGCTATACTACTCCTACTACGCCTGGTTCAGGCACACGCCAGCAAGGAGAAACATTGACGGATCACAGAGTCGCAAGACATTTTTGGAGGAGCGGATAAGAGGAAGGGGGAGTCAAATCGGTGGAAAGGATCGAATCTCTCAGGAAGTGTCGCCGGGGTTGCTGTGCAAGGTGGGTTCCGCCAGAACAGACTTTTGTAGTGCAAATATGGAAGAGACATTGAAACAATTCACAAATGTATGCAGATAACAAAAACCGAGCTTCGACAAGAATTAGGGGCACTTTGAGGTAATCAAGGTCATAGGTCGACAGTGCCTCAAACAAGG
This sequence comes from Ophioderma brevispina, assembly GCA_023653785.1. Taxonomy (NCBI): domain Eukaryota; kingdom Metazoa; phylum Echinodermata; class Ophiuroidea; order Amphilepidida; family Ophiodermatidae; genus Ophioderma; species Ophioderma brevispina. The sequence continues at coordinate 46,986 of JAMKCH010053190.1, forward strand.
CCCAATAGTACCTCACATAATACAACAAGCCACCTGTGAATATTTCAAATTCACCAGAATATCGGACTCATTCAAATCTGGGCGCATTAGAAGCAATTGAGCACGCCCATTCAAACGATTTGTACGGATCTACGAACTATGCAGGTATTCCACGGTCGATGATCTCAACGACTGGCAGCGAGTCAACATCAACGTGCAAGCGCAATTGGAGCATCTAAACAATAACATCACAACACCTTGAACTCTGGGAATACCCTACAGTGAGCCCTTTTAGGAAATACTATGGGATTAAGTGGAATAGGGTAGCAAGGATTTAGTGAAGATTGGGAAAACTGGAAGGATTAATACGAGCCAAGGAGAGTATTCTGCATGAGAAGAAACAGTCATTGAAAGGTAATATTCTTACTCTTGGGACAAAATTGTTGAACACTTTGAAGAACAAGTCCCCATTTCCCAATCCAATGGTGATAAAGGTATCATCATCTGCAACCTTGCCAAATACCCCAAAACATTTGAGTGATGCATTGTAGAAGGGTAGGTTGAAGGGGAGGGTTTAGGGCTTTCAAATGGTGATACAGCATGGAGGCCACTCAACTTTTTTCCAGGTAGGGATGTGAAGCCCTGATTGGCTTGTGAACTCTTTTGTCTCTGAAAGAGGGCTGGTAACTGAAATTTTGCATAATTTGCAGGCTCGGGAGCTAAAATTGGCGATTTTTTTTTTTTAACACAAACATGGCGTAGGCCTTTATCATATTATTTTGCTCTCCATGCCATTAGAGATGAAATATAGTATACAATCAACATTTATATTGTTATAATTAATTAATTAACAATATTGTTAATTCTATTGTTGTTTTCATGTCTGATAGTAACCTTTTAAAATCATTGCATATCTGTGTTGTTCATTCACGATTAAAATAGTATTTCCAAATATCGTAATTTTTTGTTTACACATCAAACATCTGTGTGTCACAGCACCATCAATGCACTAGTCTAAGAACAGGTAAAAAGGGGATAGGAAATAATAACTACACCAATCGCCTAACTCTGAGCTTGTGCGATAACAAAGCAACAAGATTTGGATACCTGCCATATTTGAACTTGCTTACACACATTTTTGCCACAGATATTATCTTATTACTCACATCATTAGATTTTGTATTACTCTTAAAGTATCCGAAAAAAAAATATCTGTCACAGATAATTTTATTTTTTCACCAGTTATAATCTGATAATATTGTATTTGTCTAAAATTTAACTTTTGGGGGTCTTAGGAACTTCTGGAGAGATGCAAAATTGGGGTCTTAAAGGCTACTTTTGTCAGGTAACATCCTTCTCTAGATTCTTCCCCAATAGTACACCACCCACATTTTACCCATTGCCCAAACACAATTTAAAAAAAAAAACATATTGATAGAGATTAGGGTAAACATGACTTAATTCTTCCCTGTTTTAAGTTCTTTTTCATTCCCATCCATCCACATTTTTTAATGGGAAAGAGAACTGTATGCAATCCATAATGGCACAAATCTGGTTCATCATCTTTTACAGATGGTGGGCACATGGCTATTGTTAACTAAAAATGCAAAAATCTTTTTCATTAACCACTGACTAATGATCACATTCTGTGTGCATAACACCTTGATAATGTTAGGGGAAGCATGTATCACTTCATTCTTACCTGTTGTGGGAGAGCATGGCCTAGTGGTTAGGGTGCTTGCCCGTGGCAAAATTTACCAAAAAATCCTGTGTTCAAATCGCAGTGGAGACACTTGCTGGGATTTATTTGGGTACTCAATTCTGGATTGATCTGTATACCAGCTATTGATTAAAAACAGAAAACCACTCTCCTCCATGGTTCATTTGGAATTGGGCAAATGAATCATGAAAAGCATCCTATCCTTTGGAGGGGATGTTAAGCCGTCAGTCCCGTGTACAGAGAGTCACAACTGTACATGTACATCGCAGCCAGTTTCGAATAAGAGCTGGATGAAACCCCCTGACTGTTCCCAATCCGCCCCAGGGTAAAAAAGCAGGCCATGTTAGGAGCGTCTGTATCTTGGATACACACAACCCGAGATCAGCTTACTCAGCAAAATAATTATAAATTCTGACACCACCACAAGCTATCACCAAAGACTTGCAAAGAAGAAATTCTTCCCTGTTTATTTTCCTCTTCCCTTTCCCAGCCACTTGCATAACTGCAGAGTTGTACACTTTTCTAGCACCATAAAACGACTTGTCCTATTCAATCTTTTATTGGAAGTTTGAGATACTGCAGTCAGCTTTTTGTCAATTAAAAAAATATTTTAGCTTCTATATTTTCACAACATCCCAAAAATCTTATCCTGATGGGTAAAATATTTCCTTTTATTTGAGGTAAATAATAGAGCTGGGAGTTACCGTTTAAGATTTTGTTGTTTGTTAACCATGTAGTACGATGCTTGAAGTTCTTAAAATTGACAAGTTCTGTGACACACATGCACAAATAAACAATCATTTCCCCTGCATTGTTTATAGAATTCTATTAATAGTAAATTTGCTAAATCCTTCTCGCATAACTAGACAACAATTTTACAATAACAAGAAAATAACAATGTTCCAATGAAATACAGCTTAATTTATGAATATAGAAATAATTCAAAGTATAGGCTAGAATAGAGTAAAAATGAGTTTGGATGGATTTTTTTTCTATGTATCAGACCTAGAATTTTGAATATTTGTAACTGAATTGAATATAAGTACCATTGCTTACTCAAAGTTACCCAAGACATGTCATTCAGTGGTGTACTGACTGGGATGAAGCAGATAACATTTGCATTTTGTCCCGGATATTTTAGTAATTACAATCAACTTTGGCCTAAATGTGGGCCAATTAATGTAAATGGGGCAAATTTTCATGCTCATTTGGTCCTGTTAAGCATTTTAGCACTTTTTGGAGTAGGGCACTTGGTCGAATTGGGTATTCATATCCTCAACCCCTTACCCCCCTTTTTTTCATTTCCTCTTTTTTGTCCATGGCCTCTCACACCCCTGCCCCACTTACCCTATTCCCCCATGGCGCCATTGGCGTCGTCGATTGCCTTGATACACCACTGAAGCCATTTACTGGAAATGGGTCACGCAGAGACCAACTAGCAAAACTAATTGTAACCACTTTTTCAACTGTCACTTTTTCAACTGTCACTAAAAAGTGGTTCAGAAGGTCATATACGTCTGAACTTTATTTGCCCCCATGACAAAATACTAAATTTATCGAAAGTGGAAACATTATTCTTGGTTAGGTTTGGACTCAAGGTTATTAATAATATCTCAAAAGTAATAACAGATTGGTTGCATTGACAAAACAGCATTGGGTTGAAAGTAAAAATTTACCCATTTCAGGTCACAAATGTGACTGAAGAATGGCCCAAAACCCAAATTCTCCTAATCTAGAAATCAGGTTGCACACTGCCAGGATTGTATGTGACACAAATAAAATTTTCAATCCAACTTGCATAGGAGAACAGACAAGACAAGAAAAAGATGAGAATTACTAAAACACCTGTGTGCTGGATTTCTCTCAACTTGTAGGTCATTTGAGAAGCAATCTCAAAAACTATTTGTGTAGGACAAAGCTTGTTTGGACTCATGTTGAATGCATTTTTCAAGCTGATTCCGAATCTCGTGAAAACATATAATTTTGAATTTTGGCGGGAAAACATAAAAAAAATGATTCTGGTAGATAGTGGTAGTCCCCTCAAGGGACCAGAGGGGAACTATGTTGTAAGCACAATGGTGTGTCATACACGATAAACTTGACAAGAAAGTTGAAAGAAAGTATGTGCTAGGTTTGGCAGATACCTCAGCCTGTTACTGCCACAGTAACCATGGTAACAGTGCATGAGAAAGTGAAACATGCTGCTAACTTTAAAGACTTGAAGGTAACTTTATTTCCTAAGCTTTGAAAATCAAACACTGTAAAAATGTTGCCTCCATTGTTTCCGGGATTAACCTGAATCTTTCAACAGTTAATGTGACATTTAACGGTAGACAGTTAGACCTAAAATTTAGCCCATGTAGTCTGTGTGTGTGTTTGAAATGTGTGGGTGGGAGGCTTATGATGTTGTTGTTGCCAACCGCTGTTACAAACTCGGTTCAATTCTTGGCTCCAATGTGATGCCACGAACCCAAATTTGTCATAACTGTTGACTGAAATGGCAAAATAAAGGCTGTTTATGTACCATATTTGGTGTAAAACAAAAGGTATGTCTACCTTGGGAAGAAAACCACAATATGACTTCATGGGTCAAAGTTGAATCCACATATGTGAAATAGGCTACGCTTGGGCTCTTTATCTGCAGTAAATCCTGATTAGAGTATAACTTTAATGGCATAGTTAGTCCTTATTTGAAACTATGGCTGTTAACACCAGTTAGAATAAAAATGAGGTGATGTGTAATGCAGTGAATTAAGCGTCACACCTAGGACGAAGGTTGTGAGTTCGAGCTGCACAACAGCCAATATGTTTGGAGCTTGAGTTAGGCACTTTACCTCAATTAGTTCTTGCTATGTAGGTGTATAAATGGGTATCGGTATTATTCAATGCTGGGAAGGTAACAGACTTGCTGTGGAGGTGTAGTGATCCCTCTGCAGCAATTGGTGGAGCACTAAATGGTGGAGTCTGGCCCAATTGCTTCAAAAGAGAGATGGCCACTCCATTTTCTTGTTCTCTACTGGATATGGTCTATGTATGATGGCTTTTGACCTTTGACCACTGCCCATGCAACCCTGGCAACAGAAGTGCAGAACTTAACAAAATTCTAGCCAGAGGCGGAGACTTACCACAAGCCACATATAATCAGGGATCCTAAATAAATCGGGATAGTACACTCGATCAACAAAGTGGAGCCATACTGCATGAAATCTGCATGAAATATGTTACTTGCGAGGTTACGTGGCACTGTGCCGCTACGTCATTTCCAATTACATCATACCGGTACTGCATAAATAATCAGGTTACTTATCGAATATGGTGGCGCTATTACTATGCCTGCGAATCGTCTATGGGTCTTTTGTACACAGTGTCACCCGCTTGATATAATCCAGTGTGTTTCTGTGTACATGACAGAAAATCCAAGCATACTTCTGTATAGGGCCAATTACAGTTGCATAACAGGTGGGGGTGGGGACAGGTTGCCACCCTGGAGAGCTTTGACTGGGAAATAAAGCTGGAAAATCTTGCTAAATTAGCCCTTTTTTGCCTGCTCATGTCACATTTTTACCCACAACCAGGAAAACCTGCCTCTAAACCACCTCCAACTGGGAAAATCTGCCTCAAAACCGGGAATTTGCCTCCTCTGACTATAGTGACCCCTGTTATGCCCCTGGTTGATTAGGACAACAGGCAAGTTCAAAATCCTGATTTCATGGTATTCTCTTCTGCATTGTTTGTCCTATAAGCCTTTGAAATGTTCTTGGTAGGTGTTCTACAACCAATCAAGTACAAATTTAGGGAAATTAATATCCTTTGAAAATATACTTGTGTCCCTTTAAGTTCTACAACATGTAGGGCAATATTTCATCAAATATCTGCAAACCAACCTTGGTTTAGAACTCAGTGACTTTTGAGATGATGTAAGTTATTTGGTAAGCTGCCTCACACCCGCATGACTTGAGTATATCCCTCTTGAGAAAATTTCATGATGTGCAAATTAGTAATCATGACCGCAGAATGTGGGTCATTTGGAGAACTACAGACTTAAGTCACAGATGAGAGTTTACAGATATGAGTAAACTCTCCAAGACGTTGTCACGTCCCCAGTGCAAGGGAGTGCAAACAAAAATAAGAAATGGATACAAATCATCATCCTTTGGCTGCATAGCAGCTAGCAGGCAGATACTGCAAGCTCTATTTATTATGTGCGGTTGGCGAAGGTTGTAATTGTTCTGGTTTGGACATAATAAGGCTTTCACACTGAGCACAGTGCTCGATCACTTCTGCGATCGATCGCCAGTCTGTAGACTTCAAAACAACTACCAAATTATTATAATACTTCGCCATCTCTGACACCAACATCGCTGTTTGTCCTTCAAAATACAGCACCATATTCGTCCAAGACATGAACTTACGTAAGGAGTTATTAGCCATGTTGAATTCCTTACGTCCGTTCAATTTCCGAGCGTAGTCAAACTCCACAGTTCTGTGTGGAAACACAACCAAAAACCAAGGGGTTGAAAGTCAAGCACTAAAAGATTGTCAGTACTTTGGCATAAAAAAAGTCAAACGACAACACACTGCCGTAAATACCTCAAAAAGAAATTTGTGAGAGCAGCAGCAGCAGCAGTAATAAATCCATTTCTTTGAAACTTTTACATCGTAACAAAGGTGTTATTGCGCCCCAATGCTCGTCTGTATTCAGAAAACGGCTGCACTAGTCTACAAAACAGCGAATCGATCGCAAAGGCGATCGATAGCCGGCTCAGTGTGAAAAGCCTTATTTTCACTATCCCCAAACAGGTGATGCACATATGATAGTAATGATGTACGTTGCCGACCTGGTAAAAATAAATATCTATATTTTTGAAAATTATAAAATTTGTCACCTAAATAACCCTTATTTTAAATCTTGTATATTAATCTCAAGATGCTTAACCCCCCCCCCCCAGAAATGGTCCTTTTTTACTTTTTGAATATCTTGTCACCAATAAGTGGATCTTTTTGACAAATTATCTATAAATTTGGAATTTCTTTATCAAAAAATGGCAAAAAGTGGAAGGTTTGCCCCTTTTGTGGAATGTGCGGGGGGGGGGGAGGACATGCAAAAATAGGGGTCTTTGATGTGAGACAGCCAAATTACCCCCAAAAAAGGGTTATTTGTAAGGTTCAACCGATAATCGTATCGGATATCGTATCGGGCCGATATTGCCCATATCGGTAAAATATCGGATCGGGAAAAAAAGGCTTTCCTTACCGATATTTGAGACAAACCAAAACGTCAGCAGCAGTCTCTTTTATTCTGAAATTGATGTTTTGGTTTCTTTTAATCCAATCTTAGAATTAGTATTTTTTATAAATGCAACAAGAAGAAAATATCCTAATTGCATACATACTCAAATCATAATGTCCAAAGAACATGTGAAATGTTAATTTTGTTAAGAATAACCCCCATACAGCTAAAAAAAGAAAAGAAAAGCCAAATAGCTGTTAAAAAAATTACAGTACCTACTTAGTAGTTTTATAATTTCCTTGGATCAACCTTATACAGTTGACTCTGCTTAATCGGGACACCTCGGGAGTAGATAAAATGTCCCGATTAACCAGAAATCCCGATTAAGAGAAGTACACATAGACACAAAGAGCCTAAGATATTGGGGCATATAAATCATCATCCTTTGGCTGCATAGCAGCTAGCAGGCAGATACTGCAAGCTTATTTCATATGCTGCGTTCTGGGCTAAGGTTGTTATGTAAATTGGTCTGGTTGCAGCATAATAAGGCTTTTCACACTGAGCCAGTGATCGATTCCCAACTTATGCGATCGATTGCCGTTGTAGACTTCAAACAGCTTAGCTACGCCAATTATTGATATACTTTCGCATCTCTGCACACACATCGCTGTGGGCTTCTAAAATAAACGACTATTCGTCCCATAATGATACTTACGTAGGAGTCTATTCGCCATGTTGAATTTCCTTACCCAGTCCGTTCAATTTCACGAGCGTAAACTCACAATTTCTGTGTGGAAACAAACACGGTGATAAGTTCATATCACTTAAAGAGTGGCCCAGTACTTTGGCATTATTAAAAAAGTTCAATACAACCACGCGTTAAAAAACCTCAAAAAGAAAACCATTTCGTGAGCGCACAAGACAGCAGTCTAAATCCTTTCTTTGGAAAACTTTAACATTGTAAATAAGGCGTTATTGCGCATGCTCGTTAGTATTCACGGACACCGGCGCCCCTGCACTAGTCTTAAAAAACAGCGATCGATCGCAAAAAGTCGATCGAGCGCCGGCTCAGTGTGAAAAGCCTTATTTTCACTATCCCCAAACAGGTGATGCACATATGATAGTAATGATGTACGTTGCCGACCTGGTAAAAATAAATATCTATATTTTTGAAAATTATAAAATTTGTCACCTAAATAACCCTTATTTTAAATCTTGTATATTAATCTCAAGATGCTTAACCCCCCCCCCCCCAGAAATGGTCCTTTTTTACTTTTTGAATATCTTGTCACCAATAAGTGGATCTTTTTGACAAATTATCTATAAATTTGGAATTTCTTTATCAAAAAATGGCAAAAAGTGGAAGGTTTGCCCCTTTTGTGGAATGTGCGGGGGGGGGGGAGGACATGCAAAAATAGGGGTCTTTGATGTGAGACAGCCAAATTACCCCCAAAAAAGGGTTATTTGTAAGGTTCAACCGATAATCGTATCGGATATCGTATCGGGCCGATATTGCCCATATCGGTAAAATATCGGATCGGGAAAAAAAGGCTTTCCTTACCGATATTTGAGACAAACCAAAACGTCAGCAGCAGTCTCTTTTATTCTGAAATTGATGTTTTGGTTTCTTTTAATCCAATCTTAGAATTAGTATTTTTTATAAATGCAACAAGAAGAAAATATCCTAATTGCATACATACTCAAATCATAATGTCCAAAGAACATGTGAAATGTTAATTTTGTTAAGAATAACCCCCATACAGCTAAAAAAAGAAAAGAAAAGCCAAATAGCTGTTAAAAAATTACAGTACCTACTTAGTAGTTTTATAATTTCCTTGGATCAACCTTATACAGTTGACTCTGCTTAATCGGGACACCTCGGGAGTAGATAAAATGTCCCGATTAACCAGAAATCCCGATTAAGAGAAGTACACATAGACACAAAGAGCCTAAGATATTGGGGCATATAAATATTAAATGTTAACCTGCACAACACAATTAATGTTTGTTAAAGCTTTTATGAATATGTATGCCAATGATAAGGGTAAAAATGCGTTTGCACATTAAAAACATGACACAAGTTCTAAATACAAATGAAAGCATACATATTTTCAGTCAAAATGTCCCGTTTTCAGTAGTTTTTTATCAAATCTATGTAATTACCAGGTCAAAAATGTCCCGATTATCAGATGGAGTGTCCCCATTAAAAGGTGAATTTTGCACACACAGAAACGGTTTCCTGATTCAGCATGTCAATTATCAGAAAATCCCCTAAAAAAAAAAAAAAAAAAAAGTGGGGGGGGGGAGGACATGCAAAAATAGGGGTCTTTGATGTGAGACAGCCAAATTACCCCCAAAAAAGGGTTATTTGTAAGGTTCAACCGATAATCGTATCGGATATCGTATCGGGCCGATATTGCCCATATCGGTAAAATATCGGATCGGCAAAAAAAAGGCTTCCCTTACCGATGTTTGAGAGAAACCAAAACGTCAGCAGCAGTCTCTTTTATGCTGAAATTGATGCTTTGGTTTCTTTTAATCCATCGTAGAATAGTATTTTTTATAAGCAACAAGAAAGAAAAGATCTAATGCATACATACTCAAATCAATAATGTCCCAAAAACATGTAAATAATTAAAAATTTTGTTAAGAATAACCCCTATACAGCTAAAAAAGCCAAATCGCTGTTAGAAAATTCAGTACACCCTACTTATTAGTTTTAGAATTCCTTGGATCCCCCCAAACCTTATACAGTTGACTCCGCTTACTCGGAGACCCTCGGAGTAGATAAAATGTCCCGATTAACCATAAATCCCGATTAAGAAGAATACACATAGACACAAGGGAGCCTAAGATATTGGGGCATATAAATATTAAGTGTTTAACCCATGCATCAACACAATTAAATGTTTTGTAAAAGCTTTTATGAATATGTATGCCAATGATAAGGGTAAAAATGCGTTTGCACATTAAAAACATGACACAAGTTCTAAATACAACAAATAAGCATACATATTTTCAGTCAAAATGGTCCCGTTTTCAGTAGTTTTTTATCAATCTATGTAATTACCAGGGCCAAAATGTCCCCGATTTCTCAGATGAGTGTCCCCATGTAAAAGGTTAATTTTGCACACACATAACGGTCTTCCTGATTCAGCATGTCAATGATCAGAAAATCCCCTTTATCAGGATCCCGATTAACCAGCTTCAACTGTATTTACCCATTGCATTAACCATGGGAAATTATGAGGTTGATTCAAAGGAATAGTATAAGGTACTGTAATTTACTGTAAAGTATAAGGTACTGTAATTTTTTTAACAGCTCTTTGGCTTTTTTTAGCTGTATGGGGGTTATTCTTAACAAAAATAACATTTCACATGTTCTTCGGACATTCTGATTTGAGTATGTATGCAATTAGGATATTTATGCAATTAGGATATTTTCTTCTTGTTGCATTTATAAAACGAGTGCATCAATGATGCAGTAATCCATCAATTAGGATGGTTAGGGAATGTGTAGTTGTGGGGTCATAGGTCATATAGGGTCATTACAGGTCAATTGACATTATAGCCATTGGGTTGGCCAGTGGTTATCTTTGAGCAAGTTTGGGTGGTAACAACTTAACTTGGCAGGAAGTATAAATATTTTGGTGTCAAAGGTCAAGTAGGGTCATGGAGGTCAAAGGGCATATGGGCCATAAGAGGTCATTCTGTACCATCCATAAGACGTATGGACCGTGGTTTCTTTTAATAGTATTTTAACGAGGCGATTCGCGGATTTGGCATCACCGAGTTTTGCGATCACCTGGCTTGAAGACCCGCGGGTTTGCGGTTCTTGACCTTTGAAGGATCCCTGATGACCTGCAATGACCTTTAAAACTTTTCATCTCAACAATCGACCCCGCCCACCAAGTTTCGCCAGAATCTTCACCACAGTCTACCCCATTGGAGCTCCTTTGACTGACACCTGATGACCTTGATCCACTAACCCACTACAGACTCGGTCTTCGTAAGGTCAAGGGGCACCACCACCCAAGTTGCCGGAAGGTGGCAATGCCTCGGACTCAGAGAACATATGCAGTAAGACAAGACAGACACAGTGACAGAAAGACCACCGGTAGTAATAATTATATAGAGTGGGAAAAGGTTTGAAACGTGGGGCAAAGGTCAATTTAGGTACATTAGAGGTCAAACTGTAATAACTATATGAGTCCTCAGTTCTTTTGAGCATGTGTGGTGGTCACTGTAACTTTGCAGAAATTGTATAATAAGGGTGGAGCCCGTGCTGCCCGTGGGTCGTCGTTAGCTGAGTATACCCGTAGATGTAGTAATAAGAAATGTTTCAGAACAGAAAACCAAGGTACTGTAATCGACCTAATTAGCACCCTGGGTGTTTAATATCCATACGTCAAAGCAGGGTATGAAACACAGCCAAGTTACCTAATAATGACCCTTACATGTCTTCTGACCCCAAAATGACCCTCGAAATGTGACCACAAAAAGTAGTACGGCAAAACTCTACCACCATATAAAAACTCATATCCTACGTCAAAAGACGGCCAAGGTACCTATAACAACCCCGGGTCGGGGGGGACCATTGGACCCCAAGTGACCCCTCCGGAAACATGACACCAAACTCGTACGGCGAAACTCTACCACCCTTTTATCACAAAAATCATATCCATAAGTCAAACCACAGCATGTTACACCCGATAACGACCCCTGGAGACCTTTGCACCCAAAATGACCTCCTCGAAAAACTGACCACAAAACTCGACGGCGAAACTCTACACCATACCAAAAAACTCATATTCCATACGTCAAGCAACGAGTTTATGTTACCCGATAACAACCCCCTGGATGACCTTTGCAGAGCTGCAACATTGAGATTTTGGCATCAGGGAGGAGTGATCTTTTGGAATCGGAGATTTGATTAGACGCAGGGAGATTTTTAAAAAAATGCAAGCATTCAGTGTAATACCTCATCAAGCGGGATACAGCCAATGGATACTGTCTAAAGATCAATTAAAGTTCCACATTTAAGGAACTATCAGTAGGAACTTAGTCCATTGGATTTTTTTTAACAGAATGAATGAAAAAGGTTTGAAGTAAAAGTCAACTTAAAGTTTTTTTTCGGGTAACTTGAAAACGAAGCCACATACAGGTTATGAACTGCCTCATGAGATAGAGGCTCTTTAAAATAAGCTGTCCCAAAAAAAAAATAGACAGGGCTCCGCCGCTATTAGGGACAGTCCAATTTAAGGAACTGATCGGATAGAAATAATATTGGAGATTTAAAAAAAAATTTATTGATGAATTGAAAAGTCGAAGTAAAAGTCACCTTTAACGGGCTCCTAACTTGAAAATGGAGCCATCTACAACATATGAACTGCACCCATGATGATAGAGCTCTTAAAAATAAAGCTTTCCCAAAAAAAATTGACAGGGCTCCGAAGCTGGACAGACACCCGGTTAGGGACTGTCAGTGGGAACAAAGTCAAAAACCAGCACTAAAATAAATATAACTAACACTTTTGCACAATAGCGCAAGGATGGAGCAATATTCAAAAAGGCAAACTGCAAATTACAACAGGTTCATTCTTGTAGGCATATCAATTTGCACCACTGGAGTTAATTGTTGAAAACTTTAAGACACAGCGAGGCCTATTCTAGTTACATGCTTAAATATAAAAATCTTGCATCGGTGAGGGTCCATCCGAAAGTCGGGAGAAAAACCGATGTCAGAAACCAAAGAATATATTATCTTTTTGGCTAAGAATGTGTTACTTATTTTCTTACTTGTATATGTTATTTTTCTCAACACACCATCATTTTCCCTGACCCGTGAATGGACCTTTGACCCACAAAATGACACCTCGAAAATGTGACCATAAAAATTGTACTGTCAAATAGGGTGAAATCGTTTAGAGGAACAGCCACACTGGGCATGGTATAAATTTGTCCAATTAAAAAAAAAAAAAAAAAAAAAAAAAAAAAAAAAAAAAAACTTAATAATGACAACCAGATAAGGTGTCTCAGCGCGTTTACACCAAAAATTGTTCTCAAAGACCTCCAAAAAAATATAACCAATATACAAAAAATAAACATTCTAACTTGCCGTCGAAAACCAACAACAACAAACCCAACTTTTCTCCCATCCTATCCATTAAACACTATGCATAGTCGATATAAATGTCATAATGGGAAAAAAGGTGTGCCTTCTGCAAGGACGATACCACGATACCCAAATTTGCTAAGGTACTGACTTAATATTTGAAGGTTTGCTTCACTAAAGTAGGCAAAATATACTTTTTGCTTGCAAATTCTTTTGAGACTTGGTTGCAAACTACCCCGAGTTATTAACATTAATCACGTATGATCTCAAGTAAAACAACTGCTTTTGTGTCATGGTATATAGTTGGGCGACCTTCTCAAGGAATGTGTGACACTAAATATACTCAAGTCAAATGAGAACTCGCACTGTGTTTTTGACCTCAGTCCCTGGTTATAAGCCCTTGGTAGATATGGTACCACGATACACCATTTCATTTCGCCCGAAGAACCGCACTAGAACCGGTTAATAGGTGTACCATAAACATAGCATCAGTAAGGAAAGACGACAAGACGGCATCAAATATGTCCAAAACTTGACAAAAAGATACCAAAGTCACCCAAATTGCCTCACGTCACTAAAATTCCAAAAAAAATAAAACCTCGGCGAAAGGCCATAGCTCCAGAACAATTGCTGAATTTTCGGCGAAAACGGGACATAAAAACGGCGATAGTTTCGCAATAAGAGCCGACATATTAAAAAACGCCGCTCTCGATGACAATAATCCATCAATTAAATGATTGATGGATTAAAAATTAAAATATGGATCGGCGATACGGGCCGATATAAAAATGAATATGGTTATTTTTTCGGATCGGAAGCAAAAGTCATTCGGTTGAACCTAGTTATTTGGGTGACAAATTTTTATAATTTCCAAAAAATAGATGTTTTACCAATTAAAAAAAAAAAGTGTTTTGGTCTTTGGGTGAACTTTTTCCAAATTTTACAATAAAAACGTCTTTGGAGGACCGTGGCTAAACTTTGTCAAAAAATATGGGGTCTTGGGTGACAATGATGTTGAAATTGGGGATGCAACACCTGGTCAGTGGGTAGTATGTATAATTACGTTAGAATTGGTACCACGCTCTGATCCCTGATGCATGTGGACTATCAGTGAAAATTTGCTATTAAAGCATTAGGTCTACACCAAAGTTCTTAACTCATTTGCGGTGTGTTTGTTGCACAGGAAAGGGTTGATTCGATCACACCTTCAACTGATCATAAGTGAGACATGTGAAAACTGAGACTGTTATGTCTCAATGGGTACAGATAACACAAGTGTAGCACTGTTAGGTGTGGTAGCAAGAATGTGTCAAAGCTCCCTAAGTGACCGTATCAAAATCTGCTGAGAGAGTTAGACCATATGCAATGCATTAGTGGCCGTGAGGTGTACTTCAATTGCCAATATCCTGCACAATATCCTACAGCGTCTGATGTCCATCATTTGTACTGGTCATATACCTTGACAATAGCGTTGTGAACTAATACATACCGGTATTATTGGTGGACTTCAAATTTAACTGTTAGTACTTTCTGAGCTGTACAAGGAAATTATGGAAAAGTATGGAGCAGCACAGAATATGTTGCTCAATTGCTGAAAAGCACAAATCAACACAAAATAAAAGTCACTAAATTTATTTTTTAAAATCTGATTAAATTTACCATTAGGTCATTCATTGCATTTTGATTTATACTTAAGGCACTATCAGTGATTTGCTAAATCAGAAAATCGAAAAAATCATCAAAAATCAGATTTTTTGCATTTTTGTAATAAGTATAGGTATCCTAACATACCTGCAAGTGATGTCTTGAAACAACCTAATAAGGACAAAATCAGACATTTTAGTCATTACTGTACAACACGCAATTGAATGGGGATTCATATCTTTGAAAACTGCCGTTACCTTTTCTGTCTTTTTTCCAGTTGGAAAATATACCTTATGAGAGTCCTTCAGACTTATCCTTCACTTTTAAGCTATTTTTGCCAGTTTCAAATATTTTTATATTTTGGGTGAATCACTGATAGTGTCTTTAGTGGATATACAGTGTGAGTCAAAAAAAAACACACCCTACATTCAGAATAAAAAATAATTAAAATAGTTAAGAATTATTTTTGCTCAAATATGTGCTTTGTTTACAAAGAGGGATAAACAGGCTTTCAGAAAATGTTTATTTGGTGTCGTTTTGACTTTGGAGAAAGAAGTTATGCATATTTTGCTGAGAGACTTAAAAATCCTGTTTGGCCGATTTTGACCCAAACAAAGATACATCGTTTACATAGAGTAGCATGGTCTTCTCGATCAGCAGTGATTTGAGTAAAAACATTTAACACCAAATTATTGTTAAACGATAGAAGGTGGGAGAATAATTGAAGGATTATAAAAAATAATATCCAGGAGATTACAAAAGAAAATGCTGAGTGAAAAAATGTTCAATTTCCTAAATAAGAAAGTCAAAATAGCTGGTGTAAGAACACAGTTTACTTTGGTTCAGCAAGATTTCATGGTTTTAACCTACAACGAAACTTGGGAGCTAAAGTGAAACCGTAGAAGGTTTTGTATTCTGCTTGAAAAGACAGTGCGATTTTGAATTTTAAGTTTTAATTCCAATTTTTTTTACAGAAAACTTCATCTTTAGTTCTTCTCGCAATTTATGGAGGCTGAGTATACTGTATTTGTGCAACATAATTACCTTAGAGATGTAAAACAAAAATCTCTGAGCAGTTTCATTATGTTCATGAACTGAAACTTTGATATGGAGTGATTTTCAATAACTGACTCTTTATGATTGAAGAATGGTAATTTAATTTGTTGAGGATATTTTACTTATAATTATGTTACACAATAGACCATTTTATTCAAACTGATGTTTTTGTCGAGAAGAAATCGATACCATCTGAAACTGCATGTGTGAATTGTCTTTGCTATAATAAGTTATGATATACGTCGGTATCAATCTCTCCGCATTGTGTGGCTAAAATCGGCCAAACAGAATTTTTTAGGTCTCTCCGCAAAATTGACATGGTTTCTGAACCCAAAATCCGAAAGACACCAAATAAAAATCTTCTGATAGCCTGTTTATCCCAAACAACCAAAGCAAACATTCAAGCAAAAATAATGTTTAACCTTTGAAGAAACATTATTTCCTGAATGTAGAGTTTTTATTGACTCACACTGTAGATTTTTTCCATTAATTGCACAATAAAATATTTGTTTTTCTCAGTTAAAGGGTCATTTCATGATCCTAGCACCTCAATTTTTATAGTTCACTAGATATCCGTGAGAAAAGGTTAAATTCAAAATTTCAGGTGATTCTGATGGTGCGTTTTGATGTTATGAGCAAATGCTCATATCACGCTGCCCCATAGGCCACTGTGTTGTAATTTATGTCCGTAAAGTACAAAATTACGAATTTCTTCCAGGGTAGATTGAATTTGTACGTAAGATTAGGCACACATATTATACTTATTCCAACAGTTCAGTTCATAAAAATCTCAACTTTTTTAGGCAAGCCGGGGGGGGGGGCAGGCTGTGGTTCACAAAATGCCCCTTTAACCAAAAAAGCTGGAGTGAATTACTCAAGAGCAAAAAACAACTGCAGTTGGACTTTTTTAAATATTCTAGTTATTATTAATTTTTTTACCAATCAATTTGGACTCAATCATGTTTAGCACAATGCAAGTTGTAACACTAAAGGCATATTGATGTTATTAGTGCTATTTTGAACCATGTCATTTATGTTTGAAGTTGAACATTGCATTGGTGAATGAGACTTGAATAACCACATCACTATCTTTAGGGGCAACTGGGAGTGTGTGCATAGCACACATGGTACAAGGCACAGGGGACCTTTAAACACTGTGGAAGAAATTGACGGTAAAACAATCACATACTACCCTATAGGCAGAAAAACAAGTTATGGTCCTAAACGTATTAAGTGTTACATTTTCACAGAAGGGTGGAACAATTACTCTGTGCTGCGCTGCAGAGTAGTAGTACACTTTGTCAGTCATGATGTTGCCTTGGATAGAAAACGTTTGCACACCCCTGATATTTAACGGTTTGTTGTTGTATCTATTTTTAGCCCATAGCGTGGACTTATTTTGCCAGCCAGGAAGAATAAGAAATTGTCAACGGATACATAAATCTCTTACTGTACATGACTCGCTGGCAAGCATGGATGTTTTGAAATCTTATTTGTGACTATTTCATTTTTTTTTTCTTAAAAATTTAAATGGTGTGGAGGAATAACATATTCGTGGCTGAAATGATTGCGGCTTTGTGTATTTAGTAAAATGTCTGAGTATTATAGGTTCTTCCGATATCACTAAAAAATCTTCTCGGTCTGAAAACTGTTCCAACCTGTCAATCTTCATATTTGCTCAAGTATGGCCTATGGAGGAGAGGAATCTATAGTAGTGTCACGTTTTAAAAGTTGAAATGTCTTGCCAAAATTGTAATTAACCACAGGGCATTTTGCCTAGTCAGAATTCTTGGAATGGGATTTTTATAGAAAACACTTCATATTTAGTGGTTGTCATTACTTTATGATAAGGATATATGGCCTGTCTTAGTACAATATAGGTATACGCAAATTTTCCTCTATTTATTTTACCAATAATTTTTTTTTACAGGTATATGGGGAGATATTTCTGAGGATATATATTTACATAAACCTAATTTGAACTTGATTTTTTTTGTAGAATACCAAATATGAGAATGTTTCAGAGGTTTAAAAAACTGAAAGTATAAAACAAATTTGGAAAAAAAACCACAAAAACATTGTGATCTCTGAGTGACTATAGATGCCTAAAGAGCCCAATGGTTTAATCCTTTGGCATACCACCAACAGTCTGTCTGATTGGCTCATTACAGGACATAATATGAGATAGCCCTCTGAGTAACCAATCAAAATAGTGCTTCTATATCTCTGTGAAAACCAAACCAACATTCTTACAATATCTCTGAGCTTCTCTGATTTGCTCATTACATGATATTACCTGCCAAGTAACCAATCAAAATAGTGCTTAGATGTTGATAGATAGGCAGGTAGTGCCCAGGGGTCCTTTCCCCAAACTTGTGCGTAACCCTACGTGTATACTGACACATGCATGAGTTAGTATACACGTAGGGGTCCTTTCCCCAAACTTGTGCGTAACCCTACGTGTATACTATTAGGTCTGAAATCAAATTCTGAGACGTCGTTAAAATGTTGTGCGTTGACCGCGTATGCACAGCTGCACTTGACCTAGTACCAATCGTCCCTAGTAAACGTAAATACGTTACTCCCCCCCCCCAGGAATTGGCAATTCAGCAGAGGTCAATTGTACTTTTTGTTGTCTGCTACGCTCGGCCGCAAACACTACTCACTGTGATCGGGGCATGGCGACGCGTCTCAGATTTAATTCCAGACATAATAACTTATGCATGTGTCGTACATAACACTATATAACAGCCCTTTTCAAACCAGTTACGCAGTGCTTTTGACAAATTGGTCCACTCAGGCATGACAAAGTATGCACATAGATTTAGGACTGAGTTTTGGGAACAGACCCCGGGGGTTAAACTTGCTAGAGTTCTAAGATAATTAAGTAGAATTATAAAAAAGATGCTGCTAACATGCCGTCAATGATAACAAAAATACTTGTGGTTTGTAATGCATACGTGTGCTACACGCTGATTGTCAATGTGGTATAAGCCTGTGTCAATTGCAGCGCATCCTGTTGATAACAATATCTCTGTCACAATAGCACTAAACTTTAGGCTTGAGATCAAATCTTTATAATTTGATATGACCTAGTGAAAAACCTGAGACAAATTGGATTAGGGCAGTTGAAAAATGAGCTGAAAGTGATAGTTGGTCAGTGAAGTTTATTGTGCGTAAATGTCATCTAAATAGAAATAATGAAGGAAGAATGCATTAACGTCTTAAAACAGGTTCTTAGAACCAATTTGTAGTTGAAAATATGTAAAAATAGTATTTAGTAGTATTTTAGCTGAATACAAATTTCTGCAGTAAGTGAAAAATTACATTTATCTTGTAAAATGAGTTATAGGTTAATAGCTACACATTAGCTTCTTGCAAGAAAAATGGGACAAATCAGTGCATGTGCACTGAGAGTTTGATGCATAATGCACAAGCTCTGCAGAAGCGAGTGCATTGGACAATCAAAATTCAGTGCAAGTGCATTGATTTGTCCATTTTTTTTAATTTAACCCAAAATTGCCGTTATTGCTTTAACCTAATTCATATAAATTAAAAGAATTTGCCTTAATTAGTGATTAAAGGTTGTTTTAAATATAAAATAGACCATGGAAAAATAAAAACAAATTACCCACTGAGAAAATAAATCAGTCCTGTGCATCGCACACGCATTTGAAAGCACCTTACGCAGTGCGTGGAGTGCAACTGGATCTTTTCAGTCCACTTGCACTACATTCACATATTTTTTTAACTGCTCACTGATTTGTTGTCGTATAAATAATGCATAAATACACAGAGTTGTGAATTATGTCAAAAAGATAACATTTTTAGATTGTGAACCCTCACTCAAAAGTAAGGTTTTTGAAAAAAATAGAAATTATGCAGGTTTTATTTTGGAGACTTGGGTCAAGTCAGAATAGCAGTAATCAGCTAACTATATTACCCATTACATCATACATGTATCTGCCCTTCTTTGTTTTCATTGTTACTTAAATTACATTTTAAAAATGTACTTCTTTTTTTCTTCACTCACAGACAAAAATTAGAAATTGCTCATCTTCAGAATCAGAGAAGAGAGCTAGAACTGCAAGAGAGAGCTAGACTGTATCCAAGAACTCTGGACCACAGTGATAAGTTGCTGGTTAAGGTTCAGGTAAGTAACTTGTAGAGCAAAACTTGAGTATAAAATGTGAGTATAAGAACTCTGGACCACAGTGATAAAAACTCTGGACCACAGTGATAAGTTGCTGGTTAAGGTTCAGGTAAGTAACTTGTAGAGCAAAACTTGAGTATAAAATGTTGAGTATAAGAACTCTGGACCACAGTGATAAGAACTCTGGACCACAGTGAGAAGTTGCTGGTTAAGGTTCAGGTAAGTAACTTGTAGAGCAAAACTTGAGTATAAAATGTTGAGTATAAGAACTCTGGACCACAGTGATAAGAACTCTGGACCACAGTGATAAGTTGCTGGTTAAGGTTCAGGTAAGTAACTTGTAGAGCAAAACTTGAGTATAAAATGTTGAGTATAAGAACTCTGGACCACAGTGATAAGAACTCTGGACCACAGTGATAAGTTGCTGGTTAAGGTCAGGTAAGTAACTTGTAGAGCAAAACTTGAGTATAAAATGTTTGTGTATATTTCTGTGTTTCGTAAATTTCAAAAATCTCTATCATGGTTTGTTCTTTGTGTGATATCAAATATAGTCTTATTAGTTGGAAGCAAGGGGAAAAAATTGTAAAAATAGTGTGTTTCAATGCATTCTATCTTTCGTGGAAAGATTCCATATGTGCCCCTCCTTTAAGATTCTACAATGAAACAAATTCTTTTATTTATGGCCTAACACAAATAACACGTACCCTACTAACCCTTTGGGGCCATGCATAAAAAAGAATTTGTTACAGTGGAACTCTTTCCTCTTTCTTTCCTCCACTACCATTAACTGTAAATCAGCATTTTCACTATCAGTTCATCACCACAGCTTTGGGGGATATTACTTTTTCGGCATGAAGCACGCATACTTTTTGGCTTAGCTTAGCGAATGCCGTCAGTACCACCTCATCTGATTGTTGTAAATTGGCCATTTAATTGCTAGCTAGTTCCAATGCTCAAAGATATAATCCCACCACTAACCATTGGTAAATTCATAAATGACTAAATTCTTGTGAAAAAAAATGATGAAATTTATCAAAAACTCAAAAGTTCAAGTTCTCAACTCTTTCTGATACCAAAATAATAAGTAGAAATATTAAAGTATTTTAAATAATTAAATCTGTGATACACAGGAAATTTTTACCTACTTGAAAAAATTCCATTGGCTGGATTTAATATGCTCACTTCATCATTTCGAGTCAACACTGATTAAAATTGCGCCCTTCAGCTTGAACATTATTCCCCCAAACTTGCTGGCCTATACTAGGACAATAGAAACAGTGTTTCTTTTCAGCACTATATGTATAATAATTTCCATCATCTAAGACAGAGTTGATATTGTCAGTTCATAACTCAGCTGAGCATGTTTTTTGCGACACCGCTGTCATGTCCGTTAAAAAAAACAACAGAGATGTCATCAAATCCGATGACCGGTCATTGATGTTGTTTCTATCTGATACTTTGATGAAATTCAGATGTAACATGAACTGACGCCAAATCATTTCAGGCTATATTCTGAAGGTCTAACTTTAGACCCAGGTTTAAACCAGGGTTCTACATAAGTGGACCTTTTTTCCTCCAGCATACTCTAAAAAATGTGCTGTAACTGTGAATAACAAATTCTCATGGATTTGTCGGAACCGCCCATCCATGAGGGATTTCTCGTCCCTTTTTTAACTTCAACAGTATTTTGAAAAGAAAAAAGTCATTTCATGGTAGGACCAACCCTGGTTAAACCCAGGTCTAAAGTTAGACTCCTTACAGAATACCATCCTTATGCTTCACATGCCAGAAGGCTCTAGCAACGTTGGTCTGTCAATCCCCTCAAAAAAGCTATGGTGCAGAAGATTAGAGATGTAATACTGAGAAAATTTCAAGTTGAAATGCCAATGTTATGGACCTTGGGCATTGAACACTGTATAAAGTAAAGAACAAGAAATATTGTCTTTCTCTAATTCACTCCATCAAAGTCATTATGCTTCATGATTATTTTAACTTTATTTTTGCCATTCGGAGTGTGAATATGAGATAGTCAACCATGAGAGCCCAGATGGCTGAAAGCGCAGCCCAAAGATTGCTGATATAGAACAGGGTCAAACAGAAACTAGGTAGTTTGGAACTTTATCATTGTCTAGGCGGTAATGTGTTAGAACTCATATAATAAGGTTGTGGGTTCGAATCCTGCAACAGTGGGGTGTAGTCACAATGTTGCGGGTTCATAACCCTGCAACAGTGGTTATTGGACTGTGTCCTTGAGCAAGATACTTAATCCTTATTTGCTCCTTTCCACCAGTGTGTAATTATACTGGTATTATTAAATGCTGGCAGGTAAACTAGGAGAACACACGCATTGAAATGTGGTATTGTATATTGGCTTCCCATAAGACCGCCCAATTTTTGAGTGAAAATTTGTTCTTGCCCAATTTTACCATCAAATCCTCAAATGGTCAAAATCAGGCTTTAAAGCACCTCGTTTCTGATGAATTTCATATACTAAAATCATTTCCGCAGCCCCTTGTTTTGAAATCTGGGTGGCCACCCTACCCAAAATACTTGAGTATCCTCATTGAGTGGGAGGACTGGTATACTCCCACGCAAATGAAGGAGCCGCGGCTAACACTTAGCTTGGCACACAGATACCATATTTATGTTAACTTGGTTCAGGAAAGGGAAAAATTAATACATCTGCAGCAGTCTGTGCATTTGAGGTTTTGCTGCACTTAAAGAACTGTTGTTTTATGTCTTGCTGATGTTTGTAGAAATTGAGCAAACTGGTGAAATGTCATTGACATGCCACAAGTCCATAATATCATGTCCAATAACCTTTGCAGCCTAAACTAGTTCAATCTGATTTGCATAAAACAATAGAAAAATTATACAATCAAGGAAATACCTAAGGTATATATCTATTGACCACCAATGGGCAACCACATAGGGTTATAATAGTGGTGGCCTTTTTATGGGTTATGAGATATAATCTCGGCCCCTGATTTGCTACAAAAATTGGGTTCTGGACCATCTGACCTGTTGGCTTGAGTATTGTATTTATGCCTAGGGTTATATAATGTTCTTAGCCAATCAGAGACATTGTAAGAAAGCTTAAAGGTGCATACAGATAAAGGTCTATTTTGATTGGTTACTCAGAGGAGTAGATCATGTTTTATCATGAAATGAGCCAATCAGAGATACAGTAAGAAAAAGTGGTAGGCATTAGAGTGTAAACAAAACCCATCATACTTTAATGAATATAAAGAAAAGAAATATGTCATATTGTATCTAATCAATTTTGGTAGTAAGACCAAGTAAAAATAAAATCTGGTTTCCAGTAACCCTTCTGTCCCTAATTTTTAGTGTCAAGAAAAAGAAATAATGCCCTTAGGTGAAATGAAATTTCCTTTTTGAATTCTGACAAGACGCCATAGACTCCACACACAAAATATTTTTCAAAAAAAAAAAATTCTCCTTCCCCAATTTTTCAGAGCATGTTACCGGAAACAAAATTTGATTTTTGTTAGACCAAAGTTTCATTTTCCTACCAAACAAAACAAGGCATAATTACTTTATACCCTTAGCACTTATTTGTATCATGTGCTTTATTATATTAACAGAATAAAGCACAAGATACAGAATAGGTGCAAAAGGTATAATATAATTATGCCAAAAAGAAGAATTGGGAAAAGTGCCAAAACAAAGACTATCTACCCTATTATACC
Source organism: Ophioderma brevispina (assembly GCA_023653785.1). Lineage (NCBI taxonomy): Eukaryota > Metazoa > Echinodermata > Ophiuroidea > Amphilepidida > Ophiodermatidae > Ophioderma > Ophioderma brevispina. The sequence continues at coordinate 70,593 of JAMKCH010053190.1, forward strand.
AACATTTTAAAGAATTCAATATGGATAACATTTCTGTGGGGGTGTAAGTATTTCCACCCTTTACAAAACTCTCATTCTCCCCTTCCTCAGGATGTGAACATTAAGAAAACCTGGCATGAAGCAACAGATTTAGCAGCCTTATCGGGCTGCGACAAACTTTGAAATAATTCAGGACTTTCATGTCTTCCTTATGGCTTAGTGAAAGTCAGTTAATTCAAACAAAGAGTGAAATTGTTGGAGATTTCGAAGATTTCATGAGAAGCCATGTTAAAAATGCTTGTCTATTTTTAGCTAGCACTTTCTTTTGGTGTAACTAGTTTCCACATTTTGATATTGATGCTTCCCTTTGTAGTGATGCAAAGCATGTGCATACATATGACAGTCTACTAGCTGACTTCTATTCCCAGTAATTTGGCCCATTTATGGCAAAAGGGTGCATCTCATTTTATAGTTTCTTTATTGCAAAAAAGCGAACCTTGACCAGAACACAAGGCCCAATTTTGATAGCACTTGGTGTGTGGGTAATATTGGACCATATTAATGAGCTCATTTGCATATTTGTTATGATTGGCTATTAACAAAAAGGCGAACCTTGACCAGAACACAAAGTCTGATTTTAATGACACTTGGTATGTGGGTAGTGGTGGGCACAAGTACTACCCATGCAAACTGTTGATGGTTTATATGCATATTAATGAGCTCATTTGCATATTCATTCTGATTGGCTAATAACAAAAGGTGTACTTTGACCAAAATGCACTTGGCACTTGTGTGTAGTATGTGTGTAGTATGTATGTAGTAGTGGATTGTTGAGGGTAAATGCACTTATTAATTATATTCTTTGAATATAGTGAGCGCGAAAGCCGAGAACCACAAAATTCTAGGATTCTTGGAGATTTTGGCCCGAAATCATGCTCCAGGAGCATATATTTGCAACTCGTCTCATAGGGGCGCTATTCATTATTATGTGTGCGCTTTATTCCGTTAATGTTTATATTGAAGTATTACAAATGAACGACTTCCTGCCAGCTTGGATTGCGTGGCGTGTGTCTGTGGGCGCTCGTCTTGTTATCTAAAGGTCGTGGGTTCGAATCCCACTCCAGGAACAAAATTTAGTTTATGATTTTATTTGTCTTTTAGAGTTGGAGATTGGAATCATAAAAACATCAGAGTTGTGGATTGAAGTAGAAAAATATTGAATAGCTGCCTTATGAGATAATAAGACTGGTCATGGTCCTGGAGCATGATTTCGGGCCAGAATCTCCGACGTACAAATTCTAGTCCACCTTTGTGAATGGTGCATATTGTTGATCAGAATAGCTTTGATGTTTTTAAAGTGGAGTTGTCAAGTTATTTAAAAATGTAGCAGTTACCAATTCTTTTTTAATACTGATAAATAGATAATCACTGCATTGAAACTTCTATGTGATGTGCTCTTTCTGCCCACCTGCCCGCAAGTGACCCTTACTACGCACTTAAGCCCTTCTCCACGTCTTAGAACATGATCTTTCCCATGTACTGAACTAATGTGTACAAGTGTGTCATTAGTTCCATTCATATTTTCAATACACAGTGATTTGTGTATAAATGTACTTGTAGTTTTAGAATCATGCTAATACACAAATCAACAAGGCCATCAACCCATAAAGACTCCAGGACTTACGGGTATTCCATTGGACTTAGTCCCCTGCATTATGTGTTGATTACATGTTGTTATGAGCACCCACACCTGTTTATATCATGATATTCAGGAAGGATTCCCACTAGATACTGGTGCATTTAACCATGGTAAATGCCAGTGTGCATACCATTGACAAAATTCTATCTTTGACCAACCACATGGGGCTGTTATTAAAAAAAAAAAAAGAAAATGCCTTGCTTGATCTACTTTTGAAATTGATTGAATTGACAGAATCGTTAGACAAATTTTAACAAAATAATCATGCAAGGGTTGTAAGGTTTGTTAATGGATCAAAAGATGGTACTCTAATTGCTTCCTATTAGAAACTAAAATTTGATTACTTTCTGTTTATATTACATCATGTTCAAAAGTCTTTTGCATAATTATTATTTCTTGCATTTTTGTTAAATTCATAAACTATTGTCAATTATTGTGACCATCCACCACAAACTTGTCATAAAGTCGGCTCTCAACAGTAGGGTAGAACTGGGTACATGCATAGTGCTGGTTACAGAGTTCTGTCTGCTTCAAAAGGATAAAGCATGTGATAACAGGAATCATATCATTATGGCATTGAGTACGCACACCCATCTAACTCTTTGTTCAAATTCAGTGAATACTATGCTAAAATATGCTTGTCAAGTTCTAATGGGTAGGGAATTTGCCCCTCTGTCCTCAAAAAGCAGGACAATATGGGCCAAAATATGCATTCTTATCCCTCTTCGTGAATTTCTGACACAATGTTAAGACTACATTTCAGTGATTGTTTTTTGCGCTACGCATGCCATTTCATCATGTTCATACTAAATTAATGGAGCACAATTCCACCAGGAACGACTATAAATTTTTGCCTGCCCTCCTCTTGGCGGGACGACTTGACATTTTTCCCCCTGCGTGGATCAACTACCTCATACGCCACTTCCAAAAGTTTACACATGATTAGATGTTTCATTCTCCGAACAGAACTTTTCAAGTAATGGTGCAATCCAGCCATCTACTGTACTCCTGCAGGATGCATACTTTTCTCATCCTAGAGTGCAAAGTTGATTGTTCCTGCAGGCCGTCTGGGCATAACATGTGCTGTAGAGGAATATATTCCCTTGTATCACAATTCATGATATTAATTCCTTCTTATGATCCATCTTGCCTCTCTAATCCCACTCATGTACAAATAAATTCAAATTACCGTAATGAACCCTAGTATAGTCCCACCCTTTTTAAGCTGAAAGTACCTTGAAATTTGGTGGTGGGATAATGCCCGAATCTGGCCCCGAAGCCGGAGTTGAAAATGTATTGCCTACTCGCTCGCGACATAACACTGTCACAACGGCCACTTCATGACTTCCGAATTTTTGAAGACTCTAAAGTTTGCAAAAATGCTGTTTTTTCGATAGTACGTAGTTTCCACCATCATTCTGAAGTAGATTTCATCTTTCGTCATGTAACTAACCATGACTATAAAAATGGTACTTTTAAGTGATTTTTTAAGCAAAAACAGGCAAAAAACGAACAAAAATAGTCGTGAAAACTGACATTTGGCCACAGTGTTGGCGGCGGCCATATTTTGTTTAGTTGCCAATGCCTCTTGACCCCTAGAGTTGGAGTAATAAAAGGGCTAGAAGTCGGACATCCATCTTGAATCGTCGCGGCTGAAGCTCACTGGTGGACGCTTGGAAGTTTTACCCCGCCCAAGCCCCATCAAACTAACCTTACGGCAAAGAGAAAATGCATTTTCTCGTTGATTTCGCCAGGGGCCACTCGAATATAAAATGATCCTTTTATATCCAGTAATCACATCATCAGGCATGTGGTTTATGCAGAAAGTTTAACGTCGCAAAGATCGGGCACGGAGTTTTTTGCAGATTTTCAAAATGGTCTTCTAAATAGCATGGGGCTATAGCATGTTCGTAGTTGCTATGGACGATTTTGACGTATTGAGCCACAGTCGTAGTAGCCAGTTGTTATTGTATTTAGTATGGAAATTTGACCTCAGTAGGTGCAAAAATAGCGTCCGCCTGCTCGGTCGTTTTTATTGTTGGTAATCAGCGGCAAATAAGTGTGTTCGTCCCCCATTCTATTTCTAAAAAATAACCGGGAACAGTCCCAAGGCCTTTCTCTGACCCTACCTACACAACCGCACACACGGCCTGTTGTGGTGTGGGCAATTATTCTTTCTTTTCGGTTCAGAAAACAAAATGCACACCAAAAAACGATTTTATGATGCCTTATGAAACTGAATAATTTTTAATGGACATGTTTTATTTTAATACTGAAATATGGAAAAGAGTGAAATTCAAAACGTATTGTAGAATCACGTCTGGGTGAAGTAGAAAGCCCGCAGGAGTGTTGACGCCCGAAACCGTGTGGTTCTCTGCGTGTTCTATACTCTAATGTATGTTTTTCACAAACTTTAATGGTTCATTCCAGACGTCATTAGAAACATTCTTGAGATGGATTAAAGATTAAATATGGAATTTGCGTAATTCAGTGTTTGGAAAATGCATATCATTGTAATTCAGGTCTGAAAAGGTTTGGTTGTTTTGAAGAAGATAGGTTTCTCCGAATTTTGCAGTCAGTGTAGGCCAATTTTTTTGCATGGGATAATAAACGGATCTTTAGAATTTCTTTCTGAATTTTCCTAAAACTTAGGGGTGGGATTATAATCTGAAGCATGGACTATAATCAGGTCAGTACGGTATTCTGTATGATTCATTGAACATTGATTTGTTTTGTAGTTGTGTTCATGGCTTTCAGAACTTATGACAACAGCTTGACATACTAATTGAACTGAGAGTGACCAGTTTTGCTTTCAAAAAACTGTTTAAAAACATTTCCCAATGCTTTAAATTTGACTTGTAATGGTTTTGTTCTTTTCAATTTTAAAGATTTTAAACAACTCCTTGTTCAATGCAAGAAAATAACATAGGAATAAAAATGGGTAGACGTTTCATATGAAGTCCCATTGATGCAAAATGAGGTCTTGCCATTCAATTCGGTCAGCACTACTGCAATAACTGCACAACATCATACAGCGTGTGACGGAATCAATTGTAATACTCAATTTGCATCAATGGGACTTCTATATGAACGTCTACCTAAAATGTGCAATTGAGTTCCAGTCCGCCATCCCAGCAAGGGCGTACACCCAAAAATAGTTAATGGACATCTTGCAACATGAAATGTTAAAAACTTTAGGTTTTATTCTGTTTTCCCATTGCATAGCTATTGATAGCTACAAGACACAACCTTCACCATAAATGACACCCAATTATTCTGCAGATCATTCAGGAAATTATTGAGATCTCATACTTCAGCTCCTGATGATTATTAAGAGTTAACTAATTAGGGCGCTCTGTTCCGTTTCTGAAATGAGGGGAAATAGCTGGAAAGCTGGCGGAGCTTTGAGGTCATAAATTTGCTGCTAAAAGCAGATTTGGGCAGATTTATCGGTTGTCATGTTTTAAGGCTACTTTTTGGCACAGGTGTGTGAGAAAAGCAAAATTGAAAGGAGAGTTAATCTTATCTAATCTCATCACAGGGAAAATGGGAAATCAGGATTTCCTTGATTTAAAGAGCAAGCTGTTAGAGTTTGTACAGCAAAATAAACATCAACTAAATAGAAAAAATGCAAAATATTTCATTTGATATACATAACAAAATCTTATGGCTGTATTCTGAAAGGAAGACTAACTTTAGACCGGGGTTTAAACCAGGGCTAGTCCTACATGAGTGGACCTTTTTCCTTTCAAAATACTATGAAAGTTAAAGGTAACAGTTGAGAAAATTCCTCATGGATGGACTGGAATGGCCAATCTAAGAGGAATTTTCTCACCCGTTACAGCACATTTTTTAGAGTTTGTTGGAAGGAAAAAAAGTCCACTCTTGTAGGACTAACCCTTGTTTAAACCCAGGTCTAAAGTTAGACTCCCTGAAGAATTACCAGATCAATGTTTAAAACAATGAGTTAATGAAGATATAGTGAATGATGCTCTGGTTTTAAACAATGATGTGTAACAGCTGTGATTTGCTGCTTAATGCATGTTTATTATTGGCGTAAATAAAAGGCATTGTTTTATGTTTTTGGTTAAGTATAGGTGTCCGAGTTGTGCTTGTAAATTGCAATACCTCATTTCTTTTTACAAAGTACTTATTTTTTTATTTTTTTACCCAGGGAAGCAGAATATGAATTACAGAAGTTAGAAGAATCCAACAGAGATACAGAACAAGATAGACACAAAGAACTTGAAGAAGTCAAACTTAAGGTGGGACATCTTATGGTTTACCTTTCAAATCTAAATTTTTGTTTTATTTTAATTCTTTTAAAACATAAGTATTTAAAATTGTTATTTTTTATTAATTTTTGTGTAGCACAGTGTGTACTTAGCTTTTATTGTCATTTCTTTTGCACTATCTGGTAATTGGAAATGGACATTTCTACTCCACAGTTGTTAGAGAAAGAAAAATATGCTGAAGGACTGAGGGAAAAATACACCAAAACCAGAGAAAAGTATGAAAGAGTGAAGAAGAAATATGGAGGGATTGAGAGATACATGGAAGACTTGCCTACGGTGGAAGAACACACTAAGAGTAATGAGAAGATATCCTTTACATTAATTATAAAAATCAGTAATGTAAAGTTTGAATGCAGTAGACACTCAAGTGTAGTATTCAAAATGATTCACACCAGTAAATAACAGTACAAACAGAGGTAAGCCAAAAAAAAAAAAAAAAAAAACCCCACCCCTCCCCGCTGCAAATGTTGGTGTTTTATTTGCGGACCCTCGCCTAAGTGTACCCTAAAAACTGTGAGAAATGGCGAGATATGGGTTGCAAATCATGGTTGCTATCAATATTAAGTATAAATCTGTAGGAATATCAAATAAAGGTTGACATTGATACGTTATTTTGATCCGACAAACCGATTTTAACCGTATTCTTACAGGGAACACCTGACCGAAAAAGTGCTCTGACCTCCAGGGTCCACGGTGCATGCTAGTCTTCACGATCCAGTAACTGGAAAATTTGGGGGATAACTACCCTAATTTCATGATTGATCGGGTAGGAGATATGATGATCTTCAAGCAGAAAGTTAGCTTTAAAGTCTCAGATGTTCCATTGAGGAGAAAATGACATTTTCATGTCGCCCATTTTCTACAGGAACGAATGGTACTCTTATTTACCGGTGTGAAACCTAAAATTAAACTCCCCAGTTAATTATCCACTGTCTCATGGGTATGGAGGTATATTTGAAATATTTATGTAGGGCACCATTAAAATAATTATTTGCTTCTCATCCCCCGTTTCTTCAAAAAGCAAGGAGAGAGGGTGGGGGGGGCATTTTTAGAATAATTTTTGAATTTGGCTTTGCTAACATTTCTAATCCCCTGTCAGGGCAATTTTTAAATCATTTCATCTGGCATCACAAAGAGTACCTCATTTGCATATTTGTTCTGATTGGGTAGTAACCAAAACTACTGTATATTCTCTGACTATTGAGAGTGCACAAGCCAAGAACCATGAAATTCTAGGTTTTTGTGTCGCCTGCCCTAAGGCAGGAAGACACATAGGGATCACTTTGTCCACTGTAGTTGTTGTTGATGTTTGTTGATGTGTGTTGTGAAAAAGGTTAACATTTGCCTCTAATATCTACATCCTTTGATGGATTTAAACCAAACTTGGGTCACAGGTGCAACATAGCATCCCCCATTTGTTGATGAGGTCAAAGGTCACATACTGAGGTCAAAGGTCATGCGAGGTCAAGTTGTAAAATAGGCTGAAAATGTAAAATTGACCTCATTTGAAAAGTTGAAGTTCAATTGGAACCAAACTTGGTTTATGGAGTTTACATGCAAGCCCTCGTTTGTTTATTAGGTCAAAGGTCACATATCAAGGTCAAAGGTGATGTTAGGCCTATCATTCACAAACCGCAACGGCAGGCGACACAAGCGGTCCGAGGACCGATGTATTTTTATGATTCTATGTGTTAAGCCCCTAAAATACAACAAAAAACTTAAAAAAATTTTTGAAGTTAATTTACTTGAATCATTACAAACCTAAAAATTCTTGAATATTGGGAATCAAATATATTCGATTGACCAATTCATGAGATGAGGGGATGAGAAATAAGGACCTGAGGCACATGCTAATCCAATTCTGTATGTTGTTGCAAGAGAGGTTATGTTAAGGACAGTGTTCAACCTGGTGCTTTGTTTTTACACAAATTTCTGATTTTTGCACCATTTAAACATCAAAAACTGTGTTCTATAGTTACAATAAAGGTTATCCACTGCAAACAATCCTAGCTGTATGTTTTGCCGATTTAAAACAGCTTATTTGACATTTAAAGTCACACAAAAAACCGCTTGGGTTCTTACGGAGGGAATTTAAGCACATTCCACGCCGTCAGGCGCAAGGGCGAACCATCGCGATCGCGCGGTGAGATTTTTGCTGCGTTATGAAGCGTGCGCCGTGTTTGAATGTACTTTGCGGCGTGAACGAATCTTGGAAAAAAACGACAAAACATAATATTTGAAAATGTAAACAAAGCGCTAATTTAGGCCAGATGAAATTTCAATTTCTTCTAGTTTCTGGAGTTAGAGGCAAAATGTGTTTGAGTATAATAGTGCCATAAATATGGTTGTATTTTCAGCACTCAGTGCACAACATACTCCATTTTGAAGTTCAAAGATAAGTTATTTGAAAGAGACAGCTGAAATGGCGTGAAATGAAAAGTGACTTTCTTTACTAAAAACCGGAATTTATCAATGTTCAATTCGCCAAATTTGGCAAATTTCAGACAAGAATAACGCCAAAATACCGAAGTAGTAAAGGTAGGTTTAAACTTTACTACGAGCAATCGGTCTTCTCTAGCGGACGGTTTTCTAAAATTTTCATTTTTCGATTTCTAACTAAAGAATCTCCAATATATACTCAAATTTTGGAAAAGAATAAGTTAAAATCATACTTTTTTTGACATTTTTCCTTATATTTCGAAAAGTAAGCCTCTATTTTTAAAAAATGAAAAACCGTCCCTAGAAAATTTGTCTGTTTCTAAAAAATAACATAAGAACTAATGAAAAATTCAAATTGTTTTGTTTATGTGTCTGAAATTTTGGGGGCAAAAATAGTTGTTTTTTAGTATTTTTCTCACAACAAGACGGGGAAATTTTACATTAATTGATGCGTCATCGGGGTTCATCGTCCAAGTTTCTTTCTAGAAATGTAACTTTTAATACATAATCAAATATTTGCAAAGTTACAACCAAAATAGATACTCGAAAACTCAAGGTTCACACTGCCCTTCCCTAAGTGGAAAACCTATACAAATTGATGCCGAGAAGTGCAAACTTTGTTCATTGTACACCATTAGAAAATCATATTTTATTTCACAAAATTGTTATTTTATATTGCATTTTGCTTTTTCCCGTAATTTCCACTAGTATTTATTATTTACCTTGACTGATATATTTACATCAAATGTACGAGAGAAAAAGGAAAAGCCTTATTAAAGCGAGCGTATCAGCCAGTTGGAAGGTGATCACTCACGGAGCAGACAATCTATCAAGACCCAGGGTGGATGATTGCCAGTCTGCTACTAAAGAGACAGATTTACAACTACAAGTTGAAATTGAAAGGTAAGGTTGTTAAGAAAATACAGGCCAAAGGGGTTAGGACATGCCCATTTTCCCCCCCTAACAGCAACAGTGAATTCAAACCGCATCAACCCGGCAATGACCCGAGTGCTAATCTTTTTCAAAGACTTAACAGTGGGAGGGCGCTCTATGCATATCGGATGTGATCAGACAAAGTCTTGAAGTAAAGGATATCTGGTCACAAATATTTAATATAAGTGACATTATTGGAATGGAAATTGCACTGTTTTACAGTGGGGTTAATCCACTAACCTGATGGATTTGGAAGTCAATAATTTACTAAATATTTATCATGATATACTAGATTATTGAACAAATGTTTAAGAGGTGATGTTTGTTAATGTCAATGGTACCAAGACTGCCATAGAAAATGCAGTAGAATTCCATTTCCATAAATTACCGTTTGGAAATTCCAAACGCCAAAATCGAGCAGGTTTTATCCTGACCCTCGACCCAGGCCGCAGCAGCCCCCCCCCCCCTCTCCCCAGTCGGGATGTTAGGTTGGCATGAAAACGCTTTTAGCTGGTTACAAATAATAAAGTGAACAAGTTGGCAGACACTTGAATGTTGGTTGGCCTTGCGACATCAAAGTTCAATGCAAAAATTAGTAGAATTAGTCAATTTTGTTTTGACATATTCCAAGCAGATTTTGTGAGTAATGATTTTCCTTTCTGCCATTTGAATAGTTTTCAAAAGGAAATCTCCCAGCTCCAGATAGCACTGGGTGTTGCCAAGGATGAGGTATCAGCATCATTGAAATTGTATAATAAAGGTGAAGTAGAGAAACTGAAGAAGGATAAGGAGAAATACAAGCAAGAAGTGATTCAACTTAAGCAGGTTAGTGAAGGGTTATTCTTAGGAATTTTTTGAGGAAATTTGTCAATTTTACCAATATTACGAGGAATTGCGCACACAATGTTTTGTCACAGACTGCTTGTATACAGAATCAAGAGTTCTTGGAGTTTGACAACATGTTGTGGAGGAGGGTTGTTGAGATGAAAATCATTGCAATGGTATAGTCTCAAGTGCATTGGGATGGGTGGCAGGGACGAGGCTGATGATCTGACAAAATATAGACGAGGATAAAGCATGTTTAGTGACCCTTTCCTTTATATTACTTATTGGGAAGAAAAGTATCATGATGTTGTGGTCTCAAGTGAAACAGGCGTGAGTGGCAGCTAGGGAAGAAGCTGACGATCTTACACTGGCAATATCCTTACTAGGTCCACCTTATGGAATAAACATAGGGCAGCTATCTTTATGTGCTTATTTACTACTTAGCAAGGATAGCTGCCATATATGCTTTATTCTGTAGGGTGGATATTAGAGGAGAATGCCAAAAAAGGGAAGACTGGGAAGCTCCTTTCTGGGAAATTTTGGCATTTGATGAGAAAATTTGTTTTCCAATAGTAAAAAAATATAGACATTTTTGCTTATTTTGCTGGTAAATCAACACCTTTTTCAGACCTGGGATCATACCTAAAACTTATTTTCCATGTAGGTTGTCGAGAGCAAACATCAGCATGCGAAGAAGCTACAGAGTCAACACCAGAGGTCTGCACTTGATCTTGAGGAGCGACTTAGGCAAGAGGAAGACACCATAACAGCATTGAGAGAGGCTCTTAAAAGCAAGGAAGATGAGCTGAAAGCTTATAAGGTGTCTACAAGAGATGTAAGTCGTCTACAAATTAGAGCTGAGGGTGCTTTTTCATTGCTTGAGTAATCACTAACCATTACTAGATGATAGATAAAATAGGAAAATGTGAACATCTCTTGTTTGCCAGATGATGGTGGCCAACCATGTAGCAACACCTCCAGTAAATCAAAATAGTGTACAGCAATTTAGACTGCAAATCACAAGCTGAATTTGGTAATTTGATGTGAGCTGGTCATGGGTGGACCTATGGCCCATGCACAATCTTATTTAGTGCACTTTGTTTAGAGTTATTGATACAAAATTTCTCGGCTGCCCCTGTTGTTTGCCAATAATATCATTTTCAAATTCAATTAATCTTGGAACATGTGCTTGTGTCACTAAAAATATAATGTGAAGATAAACAGAGCATACATACTATAGTAAGAATGGGAAAAGCCAACATCTTTGCCTCCCAAATCAAGTCAGTGGTGTTTTCAGACAGGCAGGGATGCAACTTAGGATACCAGTTGAGAACTTTTCAATTCCTTGAGAGGCTTTCAATTTCCCAGCATAGCTCATAATTCCCTGCAGTGACTGGCATAGTTGGAAGGCTGCCATCATAACATAGACATGTAAACTTGCCTTTGCATACACTACTGCTAGTACATTGTGCCTCTTATGATATTAGGTGGACTTTGGTTATCCTGTTTGGCTTTGATTTTATGAGGTCCTTATGTTATTTCCAATCTGAAGGTGAGACGAGCATTAAGGCTCTCCTGTGTGTTTCAATTGTACTGCTTTTGTGCACATGTGTGATGCTGACACTTTTTAATATACAGTTTAAAATAAATAAAACAGTTTAAAACTGTGGCCTTATAAGACACTACATCATCAATCAGATGGAATATTACAGGCTATTTGGAACTAATTGCAATGCAAATTTAAAGAGGCACTAGCACATTTGAAAAATAGTGTGCCCTCAAGGTTTTTCAAATTTTTTGCATGGTTGTAAAGCTTTTATATACATTAGCCCTCACCTGAAATAATTAAGCCCAAATCAGTGCCCTTGGGTAAACAGAACAATTCTATAATAAATGACAGAAATTGCATCTAACACAAGAAAACACACTGGAGTTAATTCCCACGGTATAGCCACCCTGTGTGACCTTTGTGGTTTCAATATCAATGAGTACGAGTCTAAGATATTCATGTAATAGACACAAAGATACGGCAAACTTCAAAGTTAGCCTACAAATTACCTTATGTCGTTGGCCTCTTATTAATGCCCCTATCTGTTTTGGGATATGTTATTTTTATGTGTAAAATATATCAGTATTCTTCCAATGGCCTAGACTATCATTTGCGAGCAAATTGAAGAAATTTCATATTTTGTGAAAATGTGCCAGTGCTGCTTAAAAAAGTATGTAACTATAAGCACATAGAATTTATATCATGATTACCTATATTTGCCAGTCAGATGGGTAAGGGTGTTCACAACTTAAATTTCCATAGTTCTTCAAATGAATAATTGGCAGCCATTTTATTTAAAAATTAAACAAAAAAAATTAAAAACAATGAATTTAACCAAAAGTCATATGGTGAAAATTATCCACTCATTAACATATCAAAGTTTAATCCAATTGTCTTTCCCTTTTGTTTTTTAGCTAGCAGCACAAAGCCAAGAGCTCTATGAGCACAATCTAAGCCTACAGGAACAGAAGGAAGCTCTGGAACGTGTAGCCTCCAAAGAACACTTGCAAGGTAGTCAGATGATTAACTACGGGAGTTACAGCTGTGTGAAAGGACTTGCTTCTTTAGGCGGTGTGTGGAGCCACATGGAGGGTGAAGGAAGCCTATGTGTCCAGCAACTGTTGGGCTTGAGATGTGAGTATAGAAATATTCAAAGTTGCTAATAAATGGTAGGCTTCCATTTCTTTCCACTCCAACATATTGTTAGCAAAATGGTGAATTTTGGTTTATTGACAATTTTAATGAGCACTTCTTACCTGTCCAAGAAAGTAAAAGTCACAAGTGTACTTTAAAGGTGCAACAAGATTGTTGGGACATCCACTATTGTGTCCTATGTAGTGATTTCATATAGATAAAGACCCCCAATAGTTTCTTACCTTGTATTTGGCAACATTAACCCTTCAGAGACGAGGCAGCCATTTTGAAATATTGGGTGTTTTTTGGGTCTTTTGTAATTGCTGCCTTATGTTGATTTTAGCAAGTAGATTTCTCTAAATTAGGAAGGTTTTTTTTTTGTTAGTGATTTTTTTTTCTTCAAAATTTATTATAATATTATAACTACATTTTTTTGTGGAAAAATACAGTATGCCGCAAAAAAATCCAATTTGAGGCAAGTTTTGAGTGGAATTTTCATGTAAATTTATCAAAAACACATTTTTTCCTAAAATAAAAACACCTGATCGTGTTATACCTGTATGTCAATTGAATTACTGTGCTATGTTAGTTAAATAAATTCACATTTCAAAACTAACATAATAACAAAACTGATAAAACCCACAAATAACGATATAAACAGGGGTGGTACATTTACTGACCCCACTTGCCTGACCGACTCAGAAATTCAGCACCTTTACGAATAAAGAACAGTATCCCATGCACTTTATTCCGTAAGGCTCTGAATTTCTGAGTTTCAAAAATAAACATAATAAACAAAGCATTTCATAAAGCAAACAAATAATAAAGAATATAAACATTGTTGGTACATTTACTGACCCCAGCTTGCCTGACACAAACTCAGAATTCCAGCATGCCTTATACGGAATAAAGCCAGTATAACATGCACTTTTATTCCGTAAAGGCTGCTGATTTCTGAGGTCAAAACCTAAACATAATAAAAAGCATGTCATAAAGCACCCAATAATAAAGACTATAAACAGGTTGGTACATTTACTGACCCCACTATGGCCTGACAGACTCACTTCAGCACGCCTTTACGGAATAAACGCACAGTATCACATGCACTTTATTCCGTAAAGGCCTGCTGAATTCTTAGTTTCAAAAACTAAACATAACAAAGCATGGTCAAAGCCACAAATAATACATATACACAGGGTTTGGTACATTTACTGACCACTTTGCCTGTAAACACACTAAGTGTAGCCTGCAGAGTAACACCACCATCTGGTTGAACGATCCCTGGTGATCCGATGCGAGCCATGATTTTTGATGGTTGGCCAGTTGCATCAATCGAAACTTGCCGAATCAGACAAACAGCATGAATCAAACTTTGCAATCGTGGCCACCAATACTATGTACACGTCGCCTTTCACCCTTATGTGAATTCAGTAGTTGAAGCGGGAGCATTTTACAGTGCTGCCGCTCTTGAAAATACTCTGGTCCAGGCTGCTCTGGTCATGCATCTGTTCCCTCTTGAAAAACACCGGTCCGCTGCCAACGATCTTCATATCACCGTCATCTTGAAAAACCGTGGGGGGTTATTTATTTGGCGTGTTTGTAATTTTGAAGAAGTGGTACCAGAGTTTGAAATAAAGTAACTTTGGTCCATCACTTTGTCTTGAACAAGACAGTTTCTGTTGAAAAAGACGGCTGTAGCTTGATGAAGAGGTATTTATTGCTCAGCCATGTCCGGAGGAGCTGGACGTTTGGGTGGTCTGACAAGGTTGAAGTTTCAACTGTGTGATAGCGCTCAAAACACTGATCCAGACAAAGATATGACGATGGGACAGGTTTTGCCGATACGAGATGCTACTTTTCTATTGTACCAGCTCTTGCAAGCCACGCACGGTTTGGGCAGAGGGGCCTTTCTCAAAGAAATGTCGACCTTCAAGCCTTCCCAATCGGGCTGAAAGCCCTACGTCTTGACGCTGACCTGCCACTGTGCGGGGGATTTCAATGCCTTTGGCTTGAAGGTGATGGCCAATAACCGACCAATAGGTCGTTCTCGAAAACGACTCGCAGCCACTGCAGTTCCATTAGGTGCTCCAGAGAATCCGGGCATTGATAGTGCAATAATCTAAAATATAATTGAACCTTGATATAACCACTTGCGCGATCTATGCGGGTACACGTTGTACGACACAAGCTGGTCAATTCCATCGACCCCTCGCATGAAACTTGTTGTGCTGCTTCAAGGATGGAATTTGCGTCCGAATATAGCCATCCTCATCGATATTGACATTGCCGGCAGCTCGCTGATTAGCAGTAGCACGCGTGGCGCGTTCCTGCATTTGCATACCGTGCACTGTACTAGCATGCGTACATCATGCGTCCTTTAAAGACCGGCCAGGTCGGATCCTTGAACCAACTTGCAATTTGTGTTGGCCAGTTCTTTCAGTGCATAGGCATACCTCTGCGATTCTTTGTAACAGTACCGCAGAGTCCCATTTTCCTCTGCAATCAATTCATAAGCCAAATTGGGAGCTAGTGTAAAAACTGTCGTATAACATACTCCCTTCTGGCATGCCACGAGCCAGGTTTTAGAACGACACTACAGCCTGTGCCCCAGATTTCGATCAAAGTCGTAGTAACGACCTTGTAATGGTCGTACTTGATCAGTACATGTAGCGGCGTTGCAGAGAGCGAAAGCTTTCACACCGTATCACGATGATGCTTATATTGATGTAAACTGTCGATACGCCACATGTGCACGAGTGGGTACCATACTTTCGTCGTAGAGACAAAAACCCATGGGCGGCTCGACAGCTTTGCCAAAATTTCCAATCCAATGTCGACTAACGGCTTAATTTTGTTACAGCGGGGGTTGAATGCAGGATCAGCTCTGTCATTCACTTGTCACTTCATTATTGCAAAATGTAGACACGATGACAGTAATCGAAACCGATGTTTCGACATTACGCGCACATAATCTGGAGTGTCTGTTAGCCAAAAAGAACTAGTTGAAGAGAATAACAAGGGCATCATTTCTGGGGAACTACCCATTGCAATACGCAATCCGAGAAAAGCTCTCATCTCGGTGCATCTGGTATCAAAACCACCTACGGATGCGTTCATGCTCTTCACAATTTGTGGAATTGCCAACAACTGCGCGGGGGGGGGGGGGGGGGGTGGGGGGGGGGGGGGGGGGGGGGGGGGGGGGGGGCATACAGATGGTCTGCACACCTAATGTCAATCATACCATCAGTGAAAATTCACTAAAAAGTAATCGTATTCCGTAGGGGGAATTGCGTATTGGCTTGTTGGCTGCAATCTATCGCCTGTTGGATGCTGTGGTATATCATCGCGCCCGCTGAACAATTTCCACCTACCGCGTTGCAGTCCACGGGCCAGCCCAGATATTCCATCGCGATCTGCCAAAGCATCATCGGAATCGTGCTCATCGCTATCAACAGCTATTTCAACATCAGAACCACTGTCAATATCTACCCAAACTCCTCATCATCAAAGCCCAAGAATTCACTTTCGTTATCACTATCGCCGTCTGCACACGGCGATTGAGTTCATCCTTTTCGTTCGTTGTTGTTGTTGTTTGTTTGTACAACACACAATTTCACCGGCATAAGCGTAACTTGTAATGCACGGGCCATTTACGGTCTGCGATCGCGATATTTTCTAGTTTTAACAGCGAAATGTTTTTCCCCTGGTCGCTCGAACTTTCCCTCGAGTAGGGTGGAAGTCCTTTCTTTGTCCATTGAAATTTTAGGAACTTGCAAGGCTACGAGCATTTCAATCATAATTTTTAGCTGTTCAAGAGATCGTTGTAACAAAAAAAAAAAAAAACACACTTCATTCACAACCAATTACACCCCGCCGCGGGAAAAATATGCCTTCCTATTGGGCGCACGACCTTATATATAGTAATTATTCACGTCGTGACCAATTGCCTCACAGGAGATATTAATTTTTATGAACGTAACAAGAGCTCCGACCGAATATTCTTCATTAGGCACTTTTACCGCGTGTTAATACTAGAACAAATAAACAAAGTACTTTTTCCTTGCTTAATTTCAGTAGAACAGATAGGCTGAATATATATTTGCTACTATAGTTTGAAATTTCACAAGTTTTGTACCAAAGAAAAAAAATCTCAGCTTAATTCCTTTCACCTGGGGATATTTTTGATAAAAAGCTTTACTTCAGTGCACACAATAAAGAATTTCCACATTTTTAGGGACCCTGTTATGCCGAAATCTCTCTCGCACTTTAAGAGAAAAATGGCTATTTATGCTAGATCAAAATTCAATGGAAAATGGAAGTATCTGAAGAGGCAATTCATTTTTGATGATAGATCAAGGAATAGGTATCGTAAACTTCAAGAACTTTAAATCTGAGAAATGAATTATGCAATTTTGTGTCATATTTGCCCAACAAGAGATGGTTGTGTGTAAGTCAGGCTAACACATGTGTCAAGATAAATTCTGTTCATAGTCCCCCTACTATACTACTGTTCGACTCAAGTTCGAGGGTGACTCACTGCGTGTTGTTTGGATTTCTCACCCTAGAAACGCACACTGCTGACCTCGGAATCTCAGCATTTATGCACACGAAGGAAGGTGGCACATCGAATGCTAACGCAGAATTGCTCTCATGACGTCACGCTTGAACTTGAGAACGCACAGAGGCAATGTGGAAAGTATGCCTCGGGTTAAAATGCCAATCGTACACTTCATAATGCAAAGAGTGCACCTTGTAAAAGCACTGAGACTTGGTTACACTCTTTTCAGTCGATTTTCAGTTTACCCTTTTGATAAACATCTGTGAGCCGAATCAATATTTATTCTTTTCTCCCCTTTTCCTTGTACAGCCATAAAAATGTGTGGTATGTGACATGAATAATTTTGTGATATCATAAACACAACCAAGATATTAATATATTGATGGCTTCCTTATTACGCATCTTCAGGTTTATCGGAGCACGAGGAAGAAGCTGCCACCCCATTGGAACCATAAAAGGCCGACTCAAACAGACAAGGCAGATACGTGCTGATATTGATAGAATGGCGAGGACCTGCCTCCAAGGATAAGTAGCGCAGGACATTGGCAACAACTGCATCACGCAGTGATGTCGGAAGGATGACCTGTGCCATTGGTCGAGGTGGTAGTGGTTGCAGAAGACTGTTTGAGACTGAAGCAGGTCGTCTGATGCGTGCAGACAGTGATAGCATGCGTGGGACTGTTCCTCCAAGATTGCTATGCAAAGGAGGATGAGAATAGCTGTGTCGCAGAGTTGATTCATGAGAGGACCATCTTATTTAACCCTTTCAATTCTGTATAGGTTATAATGCCTTAAAGGAAATATGTCATGATTCTGAATATTTGGAAAATTTGGTATGGATGGAACTTTAAGTAGCGTAGATTACATATAAATCAAAATAAGTTGAAAATTGTCCACATTTGTTGAGTATTTTGCCCTTTTAATTTTCCGCCCAATAGCTTACTCGAAAACGATTCTGACAAATCCACATCGCAGGCAAATGGTGACGTCAAAGTGATGACATCCATATTTATTCGTTGTGACCATCCATATAGCAGTTGTTGCCACTTCAATAATAATTAAACAACGAAATGAAACAAATATGTCTTTCTGTAGCTTATTTTCAAATTTTATTATTACTTTCATTAATCCCTCAATATTACAGTGTCAGCAATAACAATTCGAGTCAACACGATGTTTTGGTCATCCACTTTGACGTCACGAGGAGAGCAAAATTGGGCGCTTTGATCAATGAAGCCGTGGCGAAAAATCGCCCGTTTTCTTCGTATGTCAAAAAAAGCAAAATTAAAATGGCCTCTATTTTGTTAATTTACATCAAATTGTATTATTTTTTCGGGAATTCGTGATGTATGCATAATCTTTTATGAATGTAAGTCAAACTGAGCTTGACAAAATCTTGCTATTCCTTTAAAGGCACTATCAGTGATTTGATAAACAGAAAAAATGAAAAAATCATCAAAATCAGATTTTTGCATGCCTGGAACAAGTACGGGTATCTCACATGCCTGCAAGTGATAAGACCAAGCGCAGCCAAAATTACAAGCAAAATCGATTATTTCAGCCATAATTGTCCGTACAGACACTTTACAATAGGTAATTGAATGGAGGTTCATATTTTTTAATGGTTGATGTTTTCTTCCCTTTCTTTCAATTTTTCAGTTGGAAAAAAATCCTTAAGGGAAATCTACAGATTTTAGACTCACTTTTAAGTATTCTACAAATGAATATTTTGACTCTTTCGGGTGTGAATCACTGATAGTGTCTTTAAGTCAGTGGATTTGGACTTGAGATGGCGTCATTTGGGAAGCCATTTAAAAGCCACTGACCTAAGACTAGGCTTGTTTAGACTTGTTTGAATGCATTTATCATGATGATCCAAAATATGGCCATGGAAATGCATATTTGACATTTTTGAAAAAAAAAAAATGGAAAAAAAATCTAAGCAGTGGCAGTGGTAGGGGGCATGGGGGAAATCCCCCCAACGATTTCAGGCTAAAAATCGCCCATTTTTTAGCAAAAAATCAGCGATTTTTGACCAAAATTGGTTTAAAGTCTCAAAATTGTGATGTTTGCCCCACCCCCCAAAAAATCACTTTTTCCCCCAAAAAATTCACTTTGCCCCCTGTTTTACCCAAGAAAAAGAAGTCTGGTGCCACCACTGAGTCTGAGCAGCTATAGTTGCATTGCAGTCCTTAAGGGGTTAATCATAAGTGTGGATGCATGATGCCTGTGTGCAAGGAACTAATTGCCTGCCTGGCTTTGACTAAATTTACATTGAACTATCGGACTCGTGGAATTGACACTTTCAATTCATGTGTCAAATTAGTCAAACGTGTGATTCATTTTGTACAATCAAGTACAAAATCATGTTGATGTTTTGCCCCACCCCCCAAAAAATCACTTTTTCCCCCAAAAAAATTCACTTTGCCCCCTGTTTTACCCAAGAAAAAGAAGTCTGGTGCCACCACTGAGTCTGAGCAGCTATAGTTGCTTGCAGTCCTTAAGGGGTTAATCATAAGTGTGGATGCATGATGCCTGTGTGCAAGGAACTAATTGCCTGCCTGGCTTTGACTAAATTTACATTGAACTATCGGACTTGTGGAATTGACACTTCCAATTCATGTGTCAAATTAGTCAAACGTGTGATTCATTTTGTACAATCAAGTCACAATTGTGCCCATTTAGTGAGTCATATTTCTGTGGTTTGGATTTGGCACATTGTCAATTGTATAACTTGTAGTTTAAACATTGACAATAAGTCGTCTGTGATTTAGCATGTGCATTTGGTCACCTATAGCAGGTCGTTTGTGTGTGAACTTGTCACTTTTAATTTGTCAGTGTTGTGGTCACATGTGACTTGTTAACCGATGTTTGTGACCCATTTGAATCACTAATTATGATGTGACAAAGGTCAGCTTAAGTTATCTGTTCAAATTGCACCTCTTCCAAAGTCTTGGATCAATTTCCCTTTTCCGGGATGCATATCTTTAGTATATTTGACCCAGCCCTTTTATCCAAAATTGTTTTCAAGATGGCCACCCTCGCACTACAAATTTCATGAATCCACATTCATAGCAAAAACGATTTGGGACATTTTGTATTCGGTGATGCAACTAAAGCAACAGGGACGAGTGCCAAGCAATGTTTTGATACTAAAGGCTTTGTTAATCCACATGAAATTGAAAGAAACTAAATGTTGTTGCTTTAACCTTGGAGAACGTACTGCCAAATTTTACGCCTCTAAGAATTATTGTAATTGGTTAAAAAAAGGATCATATCACATTTTGAGACAATAAGTGATATGGAAAGACTGGTGGCAGGATAAAAAGAATTAAGCCAAACAGTCTTATAAACTTGATTTTGATTGGCTGCTTAGAAGCTTATATCATGTAATTAACCTATGAGGTCTGCTCTTAGAAAAGTAGTGCCCAGGGGTTCCACTTACTAAATCAAAGCAGTGCCAATCCTTTGAAATAATGAGTAATATTTTGATCTATTTAAGATGCCCAGCCCGTCCATACAAATTAGGCACACATCCAATTGCTTGCGTTGTAAAGCAATTGACGCGTGTCATAATGTGTTTTGTTTCATTATATCATGCCAATAGAAGCTGATCTGTGTATAATATTGTAAATAATCAGAAAACTATTTTAATAAACGATCTGTCTAAATAATCCACCAGTCGTTGGAAATTTGACAAAATAGGCTGAGGCTACAGGACTGAGCTGATTACTTAGGATTAAGTACTGTTGGTCAGTGTCAGGTAATTCTATGGTAAGGCCAATGAAGTCTATTTTGCCAAGCTTTCAGATGTTCGGTGAATATTATCATTATAATATAACTGTATGTGATATGAAATTTTGTGCAAGATGACTTTCATTGCACCATTTTCCAATCACAGGTGTTGTTTGCCTTGGCAACATTGCTGTGTCCTTCCTGTGTAGTTTGTGCTACTGCATGGAAGCACTGTATTCAAGAACTCTTCAATCAAGAGGGTTTCAGTATTTTGTGGTGTTTAAATTCACTCTTGTAGTAATATCAAAAGTAATGAAGTATCCGTGCAAAGTTCTTGCTTGGAAATAACTCATAATTCCAAAATAAACAGCACTACATTTCAAATTAAATAAATATTAAGGGGTAGGCATATTGAAATAATAGTGTTATAATCCTCTGCAGAGACCCAACTGAACATACAAGTGACAATTTTTGGTACTGTTAATTTAATATGAAAACAGCCTCAACAGTCATTTTGGATGTATTTTGCTATTAAGACATTTAGGTTGTGTTCCCACTATAGACATGTTGGCTTGGACCTAGGTCAGTGTCCACATAGAAGTCGGATATGAAGCCATTTACAATATGTTGAATATGTTTACAATATGTTTATTAAGACTCCAGTACAGTCTGTCAGAATCACCAAACAGTTTGTCAGAGGAAAAATTCCATGTAAAAACACCTAATTTTTGTTACCTTACTGTTAAACGTAGGTTAACCTGAGATTTTCACTTGCATTCCCAGTCTTGTCTAGTTATGTGAATAGGATTCTTATCTTTTTGCATTATTATACCTTCTCATACCCCCTTTAATTAGTGCTCTACGTTTCTGGAATTGGAGTATTTTTCCTGCGTCTGTTGTAAGAATTTTATCAGTGTTGTACAGAATTGACAAATGTATAACTTTATAAATTATTTGAAGCATTCCTGCTGTTTTAAGTACAAATAACTGTTCCATTTGAAATGCTTAGTCCCCATGTGGAAGAATTTCACCTAGATCTTTAAAAGAGGGGGTGTGTAATTTAAATTAAGTTATCCAATATGCTAATCTATTTGCAATCTACACCCATGGAAGGCTTGATACGGTTGAATCATGACAAGCAATACAATCATTATAAAATAGTCTTCTTCTTAGCGTATCCCAAAAGTCATTGGTAATGGCTTGTGGTGGTGTCAGGATTTATTAATCTGAGTAAGCTGATCCGGGGCCGCATGTATTCATGATACGGATGCTCATAACATGGCCTGCTTTATATAAAATACAGTGGAAACGCTTTAAAGAGACCCAAGGACATTTCCAGAAAGCAGCACCCTAATTTTTTTGGAACCCAGATTTTTGCAAGTATGGTGGATCACACCTGATGTGAATAAGCCCAATATGCCGTCGTCTTAATGAAATAATGATTTGGTATTTTCTGTCGTGCACGACAGAAAATTAAACCATGATATTCTATAGCAGGGTTCTCAATAGGCGGCCTGCGGGGGTGCCAAATCCGGCCCGCCAACCATTGATTTTTGGCCCTTGACTTGCTCTAAAATATAAAGTGAAGCATAAGAATTTCAGGTGTATTTGGCCCCTCAAGTAGGGAACTTTCAAAAGTGTTTGGCATTCTCTGGTCCTTCAGCTAATATAATTGAGAACCCCTGTTCTATAGGGCTGATTATGATGGCAGGCAAGTTCAAAGTCCATTCTCGGTAGGTGTTCCACAACCAATCAAGTGCAAATTGAGAGGAATTTATAACCTAAAAAAAATTTTCCTTGTGTCTCTTTAACATGAAATGCCATGGCAGATTCGATGGTACAGTGGTGAATGGTGTTTCATAACCGGCCATGCCCACAATGTCATTTTGTTAATAAGAAGTTCAAGTGAAAGGCAAATGTTGAAAACATTAGTATAGCTATTGAAAAAAGAAAAATCCATGAAGCAAACAAAACAAAAACAAAGAAAGAAAACATTCACAATCCAAATAGACCCACCATTTGATTAGGCCAAAAAATAATCCAAGTTTGTTTCCAGTAGGTGGACCAAAAACCTAAATGCGAAATGTTCTTTTTATTTTTTAAATATTTTTTGGAAAAGGATTTTCCCCAGCAATGGCTCAAACTGGCCAAATGGCAATTCAAAAAACAATGGAATTAGTTATAAAACAAAATATTGATTTGGTATCACTTGTTTTTAAAAAATGCAATTTTTTATCTTTGAGGCATTTTAGTCTTTAAAAAAAATGCAAAAGTAAATCAAATAAAAAAACAAAATGGGGTAAAAATGGCTCCAAAATCAAAATGCATGCAGCCTACTAGAAACAAACTTGTTTTTGCCTTACAGACAGTATAATTGGCAAGTAACAACTGCATTTCTTGCAGAGCTAGCTGGGCTCCAAAACCTCAAAACCTTTAGTCCTTGTTCTAATTTTATTAGCATACCTGAAAGTACCACGCTATAAATTCACAACATTCCCCTGTGAATGTGTGCATTCAAGAAATCTCACCGCTGTTAGTAGGTTATTTTGTTATTTTCACAACATTACTGGCACGTCCATCTTGTTCTCACTCCGGGTAATGCTCTCAAAAATATCACACCAACATTTTGGATATTCCATTCAATAATTGGGGAGAACACATGAAGATAGAGCAAAGTTGTTGTAAATTACATCTGCTACGCTTATGGAAACTAATAATTGTGGCCAGTATGATTTTTGTGTTGACTGCCTTAAGGCAGGAAGACACATAGAGATCACTTTGTCCACTGTTGTTGATGTCTGTTGTTGTTGTTGTTGTTGTTGTCTGTTGTTGTTGTTGATGTGAAAAAGGGTTAACATTTGCCTGTAAGATCTGCATACTTAAATGGATTTAAACCAAACTTGAGTCATAGTTGCAACACAGGATCCTTCATTTGTTGTTGAGGTCAAAGGTCACATACCAAGGTCAAAGGTCATGTTAGGTCAAGTTGTAAGATAGGCTAAAATGTAAAATTGACCTCAAATGAAAAGTTGAAGTTCAATTGGAACCAAACTTGAGTTATAGGTGCAACATTGGATCCCCCATTTGTTGATGAGGTCAAAAGTCACATGCTAAGGTTAAAGGTCATGTGAGGTCAAGTTGTAAGATAGGCTAAAATGTAAAATTGACTTCAACTGAAAAGTTGAAGTCCAATTGGTGCAACATTGAATCCCTCATTTGTTGGTGAGGTCAAAGGTCATATGAGGCCTATCATATACAAACTGTGACGGCAGTCGACACAAGGGTCCAAGGACTGATGTATTTTTGGGAATATACATATTATTAAATATAAATATTAGCACATAAAGGATTGACTGTTTAACAGTGCATGGTGTTTTCAGGTTAAGTGTGCTATTTTCCACTGTACAAGAAATTAAAAAAAAAAAACAGTTTGACATCATGTGCCAACATATGTCGTTTGATTGGATGACATTGATGTGGTGGATTTGAAAAGTTTTGTGTATGCCAGTGATGAATGGGAAAAGTTGCTCCATGCTGATCAACCATTTCAACCTTGGTAGATTCTCTATAGGTTATAACACATAAGTCAGTGTTTTATTTGAGATGGCTTCCCAAATGACCTGCAGGTCATTTGGGAAGCCATCTCAAATACCACTGACCTAAGACTAGGCTTGTTTGGACTGATTTGAATGCATATTTCATGCTGATCCCAGATATGGTCCTGAAAATGCCTAATTTTGACATTTTTGAAAAATTTTAAAATTTGAGCTTTGAGTGTCTGTGTTCACTTTCAGACCCCAGAGAGCTTATGCTTGTCTTTAAAACAATTCTTTCTAGTATTAGTAATGAAAAATACACCTCCAAATGTGGTTTTAATCTGCCTTGTTTATGCATATTAATGTAAATATAGAAAGCAATAACAGTATAGTCTTGCCAGAAAATGTTTCCATTTAGTGCCAGAATATAAATTATAAAGAAGTATAATAAAGCGTAATAGTGTATAAAGAGGATAAATTGATCACCTTGCTTTTTGTAGTTAAGTAAATATTACCGTACCCACTCGGGTATAAGCCCACCTAAGCCCATCCCCATTTTTTAAAAAGAAAATACAGGAGCTAGCATACACTCGGGTATAAGCCCAGGTGGGAATTTTAGCATTCAGGAAACAAATTACACAAACAAAATCACATTTTAAAACTTGAATTATTCTATAGAGCCATCAAAGTAGAGCCAAGTAGAGCCCAATGCATTGGGATGGCTTGTTTGCGGAAATTATTTGAGGAATGTGATGATGGGAAAATTGAACTTTTATTCTTAATGTTTTAATATCTGCTACAAATAAAGTGTAGACTTTCAGCTTACATTAAATGGTATCTGGTGAATAATATGCTCTTGAAGTTGAAATGATATTTATTGCAATTTTGAATCTGATATTTGCACCCAAGTTCTAGCCCCTCCCCAGGTATAAGCCCACCCCTATTTTGAAGTAAAATCTTCCTCTTTGGGGGTGGGCTTATACCCGAGTGCTTACGGTAATCAGGTAGACTTGCCTGTTATAATGAATCAGTGTCTTTATAAATTTGTAAGTGTTATGCCTTTTTGCCTTATTAACCTGTCCTTCCATCCATCCCTATCCTCTATGCAGACGTACAGGCACACTGTGTGTCAAATTTGCCCTTAGGCTGTATGACTTTAATAGTTTGTCTCAACTTCATGGCTCTTCAGATATTCAGAACCTTATGCAGAGTGTACTGTTTCTTGCATTTTTTTCTTTTAAGTGTGACAAGAGTGTAGCCCACTGGTTAAGATATTTTTATCTTTGGTGTGAAGGTCCCTGGTTCATATCCCTCGCTGGCATGTAATCAGGTATTAAATTCTGCACTCAATTTACATAAAAGTTATGATGAAAACTAGAATTTTGTTCTCAGCATGGTTCATTTGGACTCTGGCAAACAAACCATTGAAAAATCCTCTTTTTCAGGGAGAATGTTAAGCCATTAGTTCCATGTACAGAGAGCCATACCTACATGCCCATTGCAGTCAAACTTCGATAAGAGTAGGGTGTAAACCCTCGACAGTCCCATCTGTCATGGTCAGCTGCAGAGTTACCCCAAGTGCAGTAAATTTCAGTGAGTAAAATAAAGGACGGTAAAAATGTTTTGAGTTTTATTGTGAGAATGATGCAGTAAATTTGCACAATTTTACTTATGTGCAGAAACTTTTGAGTTGAGACAAGCTTTTAAAATTAATATGGCCTTAAGATGATTACATTAATTTTGAGCCATATGATAGTTTTGACTATTACATGATATGTCTTTGAGCCTAGGAGTTTTAAATGACTATGGTTCTAAAAATTGTACTAAAAATGTCTTTTTTTAATACATTCCTGTGACATGTGATATGAGATGTTGTAAGAATGGGTATGTGTAATTATCAACTTCACTAATACTAATTAAGGTTGTGTACAGTGTTGTGTAAAAAGTAGTAATGTATAATAGGTTTATTACCTTACACAAAATCATTGATGATGATGCAATAGTTGTATATGACATATTTGACATTCCATTCAGTATTTTAAAATGCATATAAATCTTACAAAAACAGTCAACATTAGATCAATTGTAATTACATGTTTTATAGGTACCCATAATTTTATTATTAAATGCTGCATTTTGTGATAATAATTCTAAAGCAACAGCAGATACTCGTAATCGGCACAATGGCTAGCTGTAAAGAAATAGCCTCTGATGCTTTTCAAATGAAAAGGGATGCAAGACTTCCGCAAATTTCCAAAATGTAATAAAAAATCTGGATGCGGATGATGTTATTTCAGCATAAAAAGCATACCCACATTTTTTGTATGGAAATATACCCCTTTAACTCCTTCCATAGCCTTTCGTTTGGACGATTCCCTCATAAATGTTCAGTGTTGCACGCAAGTGTTTGGCCACTGGGCCAAGGGCTAGACCAATTTTCAGGAAATTTCTGTGTGTTTTTGATACTCAAAATGTAGGGGAGGGAAATATTGACTGACCAACTATCTTTTTGAATGCCCTGTCAGGTCCTTGTTGGTTAAATATAACTTCTAGAAATTGTCAGAAGTTTATTAGTAACATGTTAAAAATTCTTTATGATTTGCATAATATAATAGCAGTGTTTTCATCTCTGGAATTAGCTGTTGTTAGAATCTTTATGTGCAGTAATTATATGTGTATAAAATAGATAAATATGTATAACTGTTGTACATGAAATGGGATATACAACCAGTTGTTTCTTATTGAATGTGATGTGTATTGATTTTGATTAAATTATGTCTCATTTTGTGTTTGTTAAAATTTGCATGGTGCATTGAATAAATAAGAAAAATAAACAGCCGTTTGTGTTGATTCCTGATTTTTTGTACTTAGAAATGATCATATGTGACCCGTCTTATCAAAAAGGTGTACTTTGTGGATGTGAAAAACAAATCTTTTCCTTATGACCATCCACAAAGTACAACAGACTTGTGCTCCTGTTCCGCAAGTTGTAGACGACAATCGTTATAGCCTTGTTAGAGGTGTTGGCTGCTGGTGGATAAAACCAAGAGATTTTGCTGAGTTCCCATACAGCTATTCGATTTGCACATAGACCCATTGAGCATCAATCTGCATCCGGGACATCTCTATTTCAGTGTACATGTCCCCCGTGAAAAAGGCATTTTGTTGACTCTTATTCAGATATATTTCGACCGGCAATAGGAATTATTCTGATGTAGTTTATTTTTATTTTTACATAATCCAAATGCTTTTCAGGCTCCTTTACTTTTACTGCCCTTGTAATAAACAAGTTCTAAACTTGGTTTCTAAACTTGCACCATGCACTGTTGCGATACTGCGGGTCATGCTTCCGTATGGGACTTTTTTGCAATGCACTATGGACTAGTGTAGCATTTTCGTTGCTTGCGCGTATTGAATTGTGGGAATTCAATGAAATCTCTTGATAAAACCAATATAAATTACCAGGCTGAAAGTCAATTTATTTCAGTATTTTCATGATATTACTAAGATTTATTGAACGAAGGTTTAAAAGGCGATTTTTTAAAATTTAACTGGGACTGAGGCTGCCGTAGAAAATGCACGTAAGAAGTCCATAAATTACCATTTGGAAATGCCAAACGCCCAAATCGAGCAGGTTGTGTTCCCCCCTTATTTCTTTGAAGAATTGAGGGCACCCTTCCCATCCCTGCTTACCACCAGATGAGGGTAGTCACGCCTCGTTCAATATGGCAATTCACCAAATGTATCAAATTAAATTACAGCAATATAGAATGCAAACCACAAACCGTTCTTGGCACTTTGATGTGGACCGGTGTGGCAAGAGATATGGTCTCTTGGATTGAGGTCGGGTACCCATGCTCGTTCCAAAAAAAACGGGACCTGCTGCAAATGAGGGACTACTGCTAGGCTAGGGGTATCAAATTCACAATAATCAAGTTCTAGTCCCGGTCCCGGTGACTGGTTCAATGATACGAGTAAGAGAAATTAACATAAACATATTAGCAAAATAACTCTTGAGTGTATAATTTTTCTTGCAGTAGGTTGTGTCATTTATCTTGTATACTGGCTATTTTAAAGGTATATCTTTTATTCATATATTGAGAACAGGTCCCACAAGGGGTATAATTTCACTGCAAATTGGTCCTGTTAGGGGTATATTTTCACTGAAAACTAGTATAATTTCACCAAAATTGGTCCCGTTTGGGGTATATTGTCACTGAAAATTGGTCCTGTTAGGGGTCACTTTTGGAACCCCTGGAATGAGCATGGGTACCCAACAAACCCCCAAGAACCTCCCCGGGCCTGGACTATGGCTCCCGGCGGACCATATCTCCTTTTACACTGATTACAGGTGTTCCCTTATCCCATATGACCTCATATAAATATTTGGAAAAAAAACCTACACAGTGGAGTTGATTCTTCAGCTCCAATGGTTTTGGAATAAGAAAATATTCCTTGACAACATATTTAAAAATCAGTATTTCTAATCAAGATATCGTCTTTACGTGTTCAACCAACGGTAATTTCTAAATTTGGGATTTCTTGGCTGCCATCACCTGCTTCCCACCAAATCTTTGAATGTCCCTTTAAAGCAGTGAATATTAGTACATTTTTTTGAAGAGCGCCCCCAATTTTCCAAAAATGTTTAGGTTTTTACACGGTTGCATTGGTAACTGGTTAGTAAACTATACCTGTGAATGGTTAAGCTCTACAATGTCTATGTGTCGCAAACGAAGGAATTTTGTAACCAGAATAATTATTATCGGGGATCCCCGATAATAATTCAACGGCTGCTGGAAACGGCCTTCCAATATGAAATAGCCGGGAAATAGCGCCATGTACGTATCTACGTTCATCTATTAGTTGTTTTATTGGTTAAGGCAAGTCAAAATAGAGGTAATTTTCTTGAGGTGGCACTATTTCATCATGGACGGACATAAACTTAGCATTTCCAGCTCTGCCGTTAAGTACAATCTAGGATCCCAATTCTAATTACAAAAATCGCTCATTTTATGATAAATACGCATTTTTGAGCATTCTCGTTTGCAGGTGTAGTTTTGTAGACAATAACCAACATAGCTGTGCAAAATATCAAATTTTGAAAATTGAGGGCGCTCTTCAAAAATGTGCTAATATTGCTTTAAAGAGACATGAGGACATTTCCAGGTAGAAGCTCCCTCAATTTTTTTGAACCCAGGTTTTTTGCATATTTGGAATGCTTACCAATGTATTAGATCACACCTGAAGTGAATACGCCGTGATTTAGTAATTTCTGTCGTGCACTACAGAAATTCAAAGCATGGTTTCCTATAGCCTATAGGGACGATTAGAATGGCAGGCAAGTTCAAAACAAGGTTTGCGTTTTTCTTTCATGCTTGTTTGTCCAATAATAAACCTTCAAAACGTTCTCGGTAGGTGGTCTACAACCGATCAAGTGCAATTTGAGAGAAATTTATATCCTAAAAAATCTCCTCCTGTCACTTTAAAGGTGGGTGACATGATTGACAACCTACTTTACTCAATCAAAACTGAGATTTTGGTATCAGAAGAAAGCAAAGGTCACATTTTCATAATGGGGGGGGGGGAGGGGGCACTCCCATATGTGAGTACGCATCATGGGTACGTCGAATAACCCCTTTTTAATCGTCTCAATATCCAATGACTCCTTTTTTCCATCTGATACCCAATGACCCCCTTTTTGCAACACAATGCCACAGTCGTCATAATCCAGTACCCAAAGACCCCATTTTTTGTTGTCAACTTTGTTTTACTTTTTATTTAGCAAGACATCCAGGATCAGTGCCATTGCTCCACATAATTTCACATATTTTGCTTCCCATCCCAGTACCCAATGATCCCACTGTCAAACAAAATTTTGTTACTAGTACTGAATGAACCCCCACCCCGTCACTTTTCAAGTGAGTGCTTCCCGGGGGAGCAACCACATTAACACACACTATGCTATCTATGGTCCAAGCCCACATTTTTCTTCTACTATCCAAACGGCTATCCCAAAAATGTGATCAGACGTTTTCGAGGATATACTTCCATGTGAGGGAGAAAACATGAAAAATCGGACCCCACGATCGGGTCACCTACCTTAATTTTTAGACACACTGGCCGTGACCGGTGCAAGTTTCAATATTGCCATTGCCTGAACCCCACCCCCCGTCCCCGTCTGAATCTTTCTTGGAAACCGAGGCGATTTATCAGGCCTGGTTTAACTCCAGGCGGTGGCGGGCCACGCTTTCATCACCAAAAATGTCAACAGAATTACAGCAATACTGAGTGACAGAAACACCATATACCAAGTTGGGTGCTTATGAATGTGGGTCGCATTGGTCGGTCATGGGTGTTCCCTGACCCACGTACGACCTCGTCTCGTCGTATTCATACAAAACAAACATCAAGATAATAAACCCGTCCGGGAGGTGATTCGTCAACTCCAACGGTTTGCTGAATAAGAAAAATTCCTTGACAACATATAAAGAAAATCAGAATGGTTTCGTAAAGTTTTCGCTTTTACGTGTGAAACCAATGGCGGACGTCTGAAATTTGGATTTCTGGGCCGCCCTCCCTGGCGTTATATAAACATGGCTGCACATCCAGAGCTCAGAGCAGACGAACTGATTCTCTATATCAGTGGAGCGGTATCGGCCGTGAATACACAAAAGGCAATGTCTCGGGGCCGCGGGGCTGTTCCCTTCTTTAAAGTTGGAAGTTCAGTGAATTATGCTTGAACTCTCTATGAAATTGGATTTTAGAGTCAAACCTACGCCAGGTACTGGCCCAGGAGTAAGGTGCAACGAGAGATTTGGGCCACCAAATTTGGTAATATGCAGACAAAACATGCATGCGTGTTGCAGTGAGTGGTCATGTATGCTTAATTATCCATAGTCCTGTTTCACATTTCTACTTTTCCACCTGACACCCGTTTAGCATGGAAATCTCTCGTTTTCTAGGTTCAGAGTATTTACAGTGATAGGCTTACCTTAGGAAGTTTATACTTGGGCAGGCCTAGCAGGGCAGTAGGGGAGTGTTCTCAGGGGTTTACTTGGGTCATCATGTGGGTAGGCCCCATGCTCCGCCTCGTTTTCAGGGCCAGTATGGGGTAGCCCGAGGTGTGCTTGGGTTTTCCGCTCGATAGCACCCTACTATCTACCTCTTCCCTAATAGGAGGTAGGTACGGACGACGTGCAACGCTACGGAACGAGCTAGTCATGGGGCTTTCACTGAAGTTTCAGTAAATGTCCCAACTACGGGGACCAATTTCAGTTATAGTATACTGTCATCGCCAGATCATCAGGTACTCCTACCGGCGGCCTAGTAGCAGCACTTGCCCATATGAGTCTTGAGGCACCAGAACATTCCATGTGTTTACTCTTTTCTGATCATTTCAAGCTAGTCTCAATTAGTTCATCTACTATCTGCTGTCTCTACATGGCCAATTATTAGGCAGTTACCACATAGCTACACCGAGTAGACATGGATTAGGCGTACACTCGCGGCCAGGATTCCGTGTATTTGCCCGCATCGACGGATAGTGTACACACACAGGGCTCCTCCCCAAAAATGGAGTAGCTACGTGGTAAAGGGGGGTGATAGAGCTACGCAATCCTCATGTTACAATCTCCTAAGCCTGTCAATTTTGGAAGAGCAGGTAAAAGTAACCATTTTGTTGTCATCAGTCATGAAACATAATGTCCATTTGTTTTTGAAAATAATAGTTCCCTCTTTGCGGGTTTGCAAAGTAAGCGTATAGAGGCTTGTTGGTGTATGCTCCAGTTTAGAAAAAACCGTAGCATAATACGCTAGGGTAGGTTCGAACTTGCCTTTAATTCTTAATCTGTTTTTTTAGAACTATAAAAGGTCAAATCTCGGATAGAGGACTCTAAAAATTTAAGAGGTAATATGGTCCGGTTCACTTTAGATTGACAATTGTAAACCAGATGTTTGAGGTAACGTAATTCAAAGTTGAATTGCCATTGTAGGTTTTGGGACCAAAATCAAAGCATTGAATATGGATATGTGGACCAAAATGTTTGTCCATGATTGATTATTTACATTAAAAAATGCGATATTCCTGTTCAAAGGGTAGGCATATAGTTTTGGGTAACGAATAAACGAGGAGATTCCTTCGTTAACGACCAGGTCATCAGAAGAGAATGCCAGCGCACTATTCTATCGGGTGTTCTACATCCAAGACGAAGGGTATAGACGGAGTAATTGGTAAAGAGGCGGTAAAGGGGGGTGATGAGTTACAACAATCTTCAATTATCATAAGCCTGTCATTTGGAAAGAGCAGGTAAAAGTAACCATTGTTTGTCATCATGGAAATAATGCCCATTTGTTTTTGACAAATAATAGTTCCCTCTTTGCGGGTTTGCAAAGTAGCATATAGAGGCTTGTTGGTGTATGCTCCAGTTTAGAAAAACCGTAAGCATAATAACGCTTAGGATATGAGTTCGAACTTGACATTTAACTTCTTAATCTGTTTTTAGAACTATAAAAGTGCAAATATTCGGACAGAGGCTCTAAAATTTTAGAGCGTAATATGGTCCTGTTTCATCTTTAGTTTAGATTGACAAGTGTCAACCAGATGTTGACGGTATTCACAAGTTTGAACTTGCCATGTAGTTTTGACAAAATCAAGAACATTGAATATGGATAGTGGACCAAAATGTTTGTCCATGAGGATTTATTTTTATCAATGACAAAATGCTCTTCCTGTTTCAAAAGGGGCAGACCTATAGTTTTGGGTAACGAACAACGGAGATATCCTTCGCTAATGACCAGGTCATCAGAGAGAATGCCAGCGCACTATTCTAACGGGTGTTCTACATCCAAGACAAAGGAGTAAACAGAGTAACATTGTAAGAGGGGTGATAGAGTTACGCAATCCTGTGTATCGGTGATCCTAGCAACGGTGTGGAAGGAGCAGGTAAAAACAGCCATTTCTTGTCTGTAATGGACATTAATGTCCCATGTGTTTTAGACAAGCAATAATAGTTCCCTCTTGCGGGTTTGCAAAGAAAGCGTAACAGAGGCTGGTAAGGTTTGTGCTACATTGTTAAACAAAGTTCAATAACAATCCACTTTGAAATAGAATGTGGGAAAAACAACAGGAGTTTCTCTAAGTTTTTGAGGAAACTCAGGAGAGATAGCTATTGTAGGACGTGTTTCGATAACTATGATCAAAATACTTTGATCTTTTTTGGTTAATTTCATTCAGCTACTTTCTTGCTTAATTGTGGGTCGACCTGGTTTTTGGTTAATATTTTGATGAAAAGAGCGTTAATCACTATCATTTAGGACACTCAAATAGGCATAAGGTCATTTCGTGTGTCAGTAGACCTTAAAAAGAAACACAAGTGCACGCAGTATGCGTTTAATAATTAGTGTTATTAGGTCACTTTTTGTGACAAAAATCTAAAAATTATTTTGATGTCATGAGTGCGAATTTAGACAGAATGGGATATTTTTATCTTATGTTATAATAATTTAATGATAGAGATTAAGAGCTTCATCAGTATTAAGCAGTTTTGAACTCATTAAAGGCAAACCTACTTGACTTTTTAGTACAAGTAAGGGTGCCGGAGATGGACCCTAAAGACGAGCTTATGAGATCGGATGAGAGTACAATGGATTCTCATTTTTGTGTTTTGACTAAGAAGTCAAGGCTTGGGTGGTGTTTTCTATGATTTCAGGTTGTAGGAATTCTGTATTTTGTTAAACTGTTTATTTGGCCTAGACTGCTATATTGTAGGCAACCATACTGAAATGTTTGTAGGCATAAAACCAAAACAGATCTCTGCAGCAAGATTTGTGAAGTCCTAGATTTATGAAGATCATAAAGTATAAAGTGTAGGCCCTGTTTTAGGCTTGGTTTTAGTATGATTTTAGGTAGAGGGACATTGTAATTTAATTGGAGCATACGATGTGAAATGATAGGCCTACTGAGGTTTTGTAGGTCTATCGGTTTACATCAAGGGCATTCTGATATTTTATAAGGTTCAAATATTCCCGTGATCATGAAGTAGTAAGGGCGGTGATAGAGGTACGCAATCTCCTGTTCAGTCATCATAAGGCTTTGTTTGAGAGAACAATTAAAGGAAAACTGTAAGATTGTCTTATGGATAAAATATCCATTTATTTTTGACAAGATACAGCTGTGTCTTTGTTGCAAAGAAGGTGATACATAGACTTAATGGAGGTTTTGTTTAGCAAATCCAGGGAATTGCAATTTGATTCCTGGGTAGCAAAAGAAATAGAAGGTTCTCGATTGAGAAATCTTACAAAGCTATAGTAGACGCGTTACGATTTAACGTGAGCAAATTTTTGATTTTGGGTAATCTCATCAGCACATTTTGCTATGCCTAATTTTGATAGTGTTTACCTTGTGTTAATGTATCATGTGTTCATGCACATAACACACATAGTTCTGTCAATCGAGCCACAAATTTAGACCATACGCCTTGTAAAATGTCACTTCCTTTTTAATGGATAAATTTGTTTTGACTGCATGCAACTGCAAGTCAGGTTGGTCCATTTTAAGTGACAAAATAAGGATTGAAGTTATCTAAATCTTTAAGGTGTGTCATTTCGGAATGTCTAAGATAAGTTTTTTCATTCTGGTTCTTTTATGACAAAATTAAATTAATGTTTCATCATGAAATTAAGCATAAGACAACTTTTGATCTCATTAATAGGCCGCCTTGTCTTTTTAGGCAAGTGCAATGATAGTTACCTGAAGACCTAGTAATAAAGATCATAATACATATACTTGTGTTTTTTTATTGATTTGAACACAAATGGGCCCTATTCGGCGCGCATTTATAGAAATACTTTTATAATTAAAAACTTTCTAGTATTTGCTTGAGATTGTCTGATTTGCTACTATGGTTTGTAGGTCCTGCCATAGAATCTTTGGAAAACAAGATACTTTTCAAAGTCCATAAAATCACAGAATCTATAAAATGGTTTCAATCAATTCTTAATGTCTTTTGAGTAGTCATAAAAACAATGCATTCATGAGATGGCATGACTTTTGACTAGTTCTACTCTTCTACAAGTGTATAGCACCCTTCATTTCATGATTTTTTTCATCCACTCTCAAAATGACGTCGTGTTAACAACGGAGTAGCTACCCGGTAGGCGAGTCTAGGAGGTATACGACCGGTACTATCTACACCACATCCACCTTCACTCCACCTAGTGGGCAACTACATGGTAGCAATTGGAATGATTGGGGAAGGTACAGCAGAGTACCCACATCACTGTATACCTAATAACTGTGTACTTTGCAAGCCCTGTCTAGCAGCTACTGCCTCGCAATTATCCCAGTGTGTACTGACTGTGCAGTAGCCGCCGCGGTAGACAAGGTGTAGCAGCTAAGCTGCCGTATAGGCTACCACGTGAGTAAGAAAACGGCCGTGTAGTATAGAGTTCAGCAGTACATAGTACCAAAGACAGTATAAATATGACATTTCAAGTAAAAATAAACACAGATATATCCCAAAAATGTAGTTTTTACTAAAATTATCACAGAGATCAAAGCTCATTTGCATGAGAGTAGGCCTACCCATTCAGGTACTCCCGCATGGGGTGACTAGTGACGCGTGTGTGCCTAGGGGTAGCAGACCTCTAAATAGTTCCGGTGAAAAGTGTGGGATACCTTTCACTGAAAGTAATATTCATACACGCTGCCTTTATCATGTTATATCTAGATTATTATTTTGATTGAAGGATTAAATTTGGTGTCAAAATGTAGCTGAGAGTGTGTAGATTACGAATATATGAGCAAACTTGAGATACGGAGTGATTTTGATGAAAAAATAGGACGGTCGGCACAAGCCTCGTAATGCGTTCTGACGATATTTTGAAAGTACGGAACACGCATTGCTTCGAATTATCGCAAATAGCGAAAAAGTGCATCAAATTAAACCCATTGCTCACTCAAGTCATAGACACACACAGTGTCCATACATTTTTGCAGTTTCATAATTAATTAGGAAATTAGTTTTGACAGGGTTTTGACTGCTTTCCAGTCAAAATAAGGTTTTGACTGGGCAAAAAGCCAACCCTGAGAGTAGGCTTATATGAGTACGACTGAGGATGCCTGCGGCCCAGGGTAGAGAGCGCGTGTGGTCTAGCCGGTAAAGTGCAGGACTCGTGATCAAATAGGGACGTGGAAAATCGTGAGTTCGAGCCCCAATATGGTCAACGTGTTTGTGTCACGGCAGGACACTTAGTCTCAAATTGCCTCGTCCACCCATGCGAAATCTGGGGAGCCGCTATGGCGAATATTACAATCTAACTGGTGATAGGCTTGTGCACGCTGTAAGGATGACTTCGAGCAGCCACCTAATGAAGCGAAATGATTGTGACGATTTCTTGGAAGGCGGGCGTAATTAATTGTCAACCGCGCTTTGAGCCTGTTGGGTTAAGCGCTATATAACAAAAACTGGTTATTATTATATTTATCATTAAATCATAGGAGGGGCAAAACATCATAGGGGGGAAACAGTACAAAATGAACTCATTTTGGTTAAAAATCCGAATTTTGCAAAAACCCCTGTTTTTCATAAATTTTGAAACTCTCGGGGCCTGGTGCCGCCCCTGATCTGGGGCCACTCACTGAAAAAAAAAAAAAAAAAATTTTTGGGGATGATACAATGGCCACATTGGCCCCTTACAACTGGCTCGCACCCATAACCCATGGCATGCTCCATTTTTTTTTCCTGTCTTTTCATGGGCGTATGTACATTCCAGATCTTACACAACAGGTGTGTGATCCTGGATATGATACCAATGGATTGTGGGGAGGGTGTCGGGGGTACTACAGGCCTATACCAGTTGGTATCCACGATCAGAAAACATGGGAAAGTGTCGGCTGCCAGCATGGACCGTGCACTCAGACAAAAGGGTCACCCAAAAAACACGCACCAATGACCAAATGTATAATTTTTGCACTCCACAAGTAGGGCAGCTATTTTCTGTAATCTCTATTCCTACCAAATCAGTTTTTCTATTTAAAAAAGAAATTGTGGGATAAGTAGCCCCAGAAATTGGAGAGAAACTGAGTTTATCAGTGATAAGGGTATAGTAGTCTGATTGAAGTAATTTCTGTGAAAAGGGGCCATAATTTAATGTTTGTTAGTGGCCCTGAGCCCCTGTGCAGTGACATACTGTGACCTATTCTGGTACAATCTGAAGTCTATATTACAGCTACGAAAGTTTTAATTTTTTTAGACCCCTGGGGGATGCACCCCCTGGATACGCCCATGGTCATTGCTGCCATGTCACCCAATTACTCCTTTTTCAAATCGGGCCTAATTTTTAACCAAGGTCTAATAGAAAATCATACACCAAATGACCCTCTTTTGGGACAAAATTTCTCAAACATTTTTCAAAATCCTCAATTTTTTGGGTCAATTTCTTTACAATCTTGTCTCTAAAATGTATTAAGTATTTTGCATGGTAAATCAACCACATTTTACCATTTTTCACTGATTGATGTCATGTCTTTACAGGGTATGCAAAAAAACATTTGCAAAAAATATTTAAAACACTTTTAATTATTCCTCTATCAATTCCTACTGCAAAAGGTTTCAACAGCTTTCACCATGTTCATTACCCTGAACAACTTCCCAATACAGAGTGGGAGTGGCCCAACATGAATTTGACATGCTTTCGTAATTTTGTTCTAATTTCCTTTAAAATCATCCAAATTGATCAGAGAAAAAAGTTTTATGTAGCTAAGAAACTGCTCCATCAAATTATATCACATTTTCTTCAAAGAGCTTTTTTTATCTTTCAAAATAATTGAATTCTGAATGTTGCACTTTTTGGCACACTCTGTATGTTTTTGTCTAATTCTCACTGTAAGTATTAAGCCCCTTCTTTGAGGTAAAATATCTTATTGATTGAATGACCCCCCTATAGTGCTTTCATCTTCCTTGTGTCAGTAACATCAGTGTGTAATGTAGTCACACCATTAAATCGTGAGCATTGATTCGGAGCGCTGAGTTATGCACACACACATAGCCCTGGAGCTAGCACACATTTGTAACACATCTCAAGTACAAAAGATTTGAGTGATTAAATATGTTGACAGACTGACCGGAACCCCTGAAACGTGATTCTTAAGTGCCGCAAGTGGTGCCTTAAGGAGAGGGGGCCAAAACAAAGTTTGTACAGGGGTCAAATTTGTAAATTGATCCAATCATGTTGAAAAGCATACCATCTTATGTGTCTAACCATAAGGATTCAGAAAAGGTATAGTTTGTAATATGTACAGCTTAAAGTTTCAGAGTTATAGGCTA
This sequence comes from Ophioderma brevispina, assembly GCA_023653785.1. Taxonomy (NCBI): domain Eukaryota; kingdom Metazoa; phylum Echinodermata; class Ophiuroidea; order Amphilepidida; family Ophiodermatidae; genus Ophioderma; species Ophioderma brevispina. The sequence goes on from JAMKCH010053190.1 coordinate 109,599, forward strand.
AAAACAGCAAAAATCAATAATAAGGGTCAATTTCAGTTGTACAGGGGTCAAATTTTAAAGTTGCTCCGATTTGGATAAAAAAATGGTGCAAATTTTTTTTTTTTTTTTTTTTTTTTCTTTTGAGGTAAAATATCTTATTGATTGAATGACCCCCCTATAGTGCTTTCAGCTTCCTTGTGTCAGTAACATCAGTGTGTAATGTAGTCACACCATTAAATCGTGAGCATTGATTCGGAGCGCTGAGTTATGCACGCACACACACGTATTTAGGTGGTACGTATATTAGGTGGTATTTAGGTGGTACGTATATTAATATACATGTTGACGTCACTGATTCGAGGAAGGTAAATGGAGTATAGTTGTGAATTGCTGGCCGATCATCATGTCACTTCCAAATAAAAGGGCTAAGCAGTGATTTGCTAATCCTGAACATAAAAAATCATTAAAAAATCCATGTATTGGTATTTTTGTTACATGCTGGCATGATGTTCTCTACTTCATACTAGAGCCTGACACTCGCATACATCCACAACAAAGTTTCGATGGAAACAGACTTGTGGTTTTGATGATAAACACGACAAAGAATAAATGCCCTATATTATAAATTAGGCCAAGAAAAAAAAGTTTGTCTCAGAAGACCGCAAGCATTTTGTTTAAAATTGGTCTTTGACCGCATAATTTTTTTTTAGATTTTTATTCATTTGAAATTTTTTTTTTAAATGTCAGAAAAAAAATGAAAATTCGGCCAAAAAAATGAAAAAAGGGGAGGGGTCAAAAGTGCAGTAATTAAAAAAAACCCTGCATTTTACATTAGCATTTTTCCAAAAAAAAGTGCATTTCGCATTGGCCCATTTTTCCAATGTTTTGTCTGCTAAGACCAAAACTTTTTTTTGGCCTGTATGTGTGGTTAACCATTTGCTCTATATCCTAGGAAATAAAGGCATAATTGGAAACTGGGACATTTAATAAAATTACCCTTTGCATCTATGGACATAGCACATGTTTTATTCATTAAAGGTACAAGAGATTTCAGTCATCCCACATTTTCTGTGATATGTAGTGATTTCATAGATTAGATCCAGATTCCCTACATGTCCATTTGGCTACAGAATAACCTTTAAAATGAAAACAAAAGGTGATTTGTATATGATTATATTTCAATAGAAAAACATAGGCTGAATGTGACTATTTGCTCCTATGGAAATTAGAAATTTCACAATTTTGTACCCAAAGAAACAGTTCTTGGCTTAATCCTTTCAGAGGGTATTTTGATAGAAAGCTTTACAACCAATGTTAACCATTTTTCGGGACACCTGTTATTGAATCTCTTGTTGACCACCTTTAATAGTCCAGCGGTAGTTCCAAAGGTCCTTGCATATGACATTGCAAAAGAGTCTGTTACCAAAATGTATGAGGGTTTTCTGGCAACCTTGACTGCTGATTCCAAATCTTGATGATCTTGCAACTTTGGCCATCTTGAGCATTTTGAGATAGGGAAGGGTAATTAACAGGGGTAAATTTGTAAATTATTTTTTGTAGCAGGGGTTAAAAGTTTGCATATATGTTATTGGTCTAAGGATTAAAAAAGTATAGATTTGCCTATATCTAGGACATTTTAACACTGTAGGCTTAAATGTTAGGTCATCCTGGGGTAAATTTTATATCACCGATTCTCTCAAAATGGGCCCAAATTCTTTATGGTTTGGATAGATGTTCCAAATAAATGTTGTATTTGTTTGACATTTGGGGTAATAATTATGTGGAATATTGATAGGGCCTACAGGGTTTATGGTGGATCAACACTCGAGCCTCTGCTTAAATACCTTGGAGCTGATTAACATAAAGAAATAAATGGCTATTTTCTGTTGTACAATCACATACGAACAATTTGAAAGCAGTTTTGAAGACAGATCAGATTGTTTAGAATATTCGTTTTGGGCCTGTCTTCAAACACCAAAAGGTTTGTATTCTATCGCAAACTATACTTTTTTTTAATCCTTAGGACGAGATGAACAGAAACATGCTTGTCATCTTTCAACCTCATATTAAAATGTTTACAAAATTTCCAGTTAATTTACCCCCTTCCCTACTCTCAAAAGCTCAAGGATGCAAATTCATCAAGATTTGGAATCAGCAGTTTAATGAATCATCAAACATTTTGTGCAAACTCTTTGGCAAGTTCAGTGGCATATCTTGCCTGCCGGCTCTGAGGGGGCAAATTGCCCGTTTTTGGAAATTTTCCCTCTTAGGGGGTCAGAAGGCCAATTTTTCCCGGTCAGAGGGCTCAAAACCGGCTGATTTAGCATGATTTTGGCAACTTTTTTCCCGGCAAGTCGTCAGGGGGGCCACTTCCCCCCTGCCCCCCGCTGTTTACGCCCTGGGCAGGTCATAATGGCTACAGGACTATAGGGAAAGCACATTATGCAGAGTAGTTGGAATGTATATGTACTTAGCTTGGAAGCTGAAATTTGTCATTATAACATAAGAAATAATACATGTTATTAATGGTATCTTATGGACATTAAAAAATCGAAACTTCTTAGACTCTTCTTGGTAAGAACCGGGGGAGGGCGGCCAAGAATCCCAAGTTCAGATGTCGCCATTGGTTTAACACTAAAAGTGAAATCTTGCAGAAAACTTCTGATTTTTTTTATATGTTTTTGTCAAGGAATATTTTCTGATTCCAAAACCGTTGGAGTATGAATAATCAACTCCACTGGAAGGGTTATTTCCTGATTTTTTTGGGATAATAACGACGATGACGATTCATATTTGGGTCATGGGAATTGCCCATGATCGACTCACATCAAAGCCCCCAAATTGTTTTGTGGTTTTGCACTCTGTTATTCTGTAATTTCTTTTTGACATTTTTGGTGAGTTCCTATATGCAGGAGGCTTGGCTGTCCCCCGCCTGGTAAAACCCGTGGGGGGGGTAACTTGGATTTGTGTCGGTACCCATGCTCATCCAGGGGTTCTGAAAGTACCCCTAACAGGACCATTTTCAGTGAAAATATACCCCAAACAGGACCATTTTTTTTTTTGGGTGAAAAATTCCCCCTTTGTGAACGTGTTTGCATTATCAGCTATCCGTCCTCGTTGTTTGGAACGAGCATGGTAACCCGACAAAATCCAAGTAACCCCCACCCCGGTGGTACAACAATGGGTCAAGGTCCTCAAACTCACACTTTAATGCCTCCGGGCCCCAACAACACCCCCCACACAAAACCTCATACACACTCGTATGCAGATAGTCCACCGATGTTCCGCTGTGGTTACCTACACACAGATCCTCACAGCTGACGATTCAGGTGTATCCCCTATGTTCTTATTATGGGAGGCAACTGGGTTGTCTTTCTCTTCTATCTGTTGGTCACATATATATGTTTGAATTTCTACTTAATTTAAAGTTTTTCTGAAATTGTGTATAATTGATGTAGTATCATTGTTTGTTTTAACCATTAGAATTTTGGCTGGTCTATTTTTGTATTGTCGTATAATAGTTTTATATTGCTCCATCTATGTAAAGCGCCTTTAAGCCTCGCAATTAGCGCTATATCGACTGTTATTATTATATTATTATTATTATATACGACATGGGTTTCAGAATTGAACTGAGGTTTTGTGCCAAATGGGAAAAATCATATCGGAGCAAATATAACCATGTTTAATGGTTTAAGATGTAATTCTAGGGTACACTTGGCCTAGATTATGGAATTTTTAATCAAAACCCCTGATCATACACCACTTTGCTACAAAATAATAATTGATTTGTGGCCAATTTGTCCGAAAATCGCACTTTTCGGGTGACAAAATGTTCACCCTACCAACTTTGAATACTACAAAGGTCTCAAATTTACATATATTGACCCTTTATATGTTAATATATCGTTTAAAGGTACTCACTTTTTGATTCAAGTAGTTTGTTTTTAATAATTATTTCATAATTTTTCACACCATAACATTCAAATTTGACATGTCCCGTTACAAACGCATTCCAATTTAGCACTTCGAACAAAAATTTAACTTTGCACAATCACTCTCTGGAAAGGAAGGGTCGACAGTGATGATTTACCTGTCATTAATGCAGAATTTTAATGACCCCACCCCCCACCAGCTTCAATTGATACCTACTGTTCATTTCAAGTATAAGGATAATTCCAAATATACAAAAATGTTTTCCCCTACCCCTTGATTTTTCCAGTGCGTGAAAAAATATTGTCGTTCAATAAAATTGGAATTACGAGAAAAATAAAAAAGCTATAGGCTTGAGAATTTAATCGATTATGCCCCCAGCAAGACCCTAGACATAGTTCTGGAATTACTTTTTAAAACCCTGTCTCAACTTTGAGAAATTTTTTTTTTTCAATTTGTGGAAACCAAAATTTACCTAACATTGGGCGTTTCGAGAACCCTCGAAAAAATGAGAGGGTGAGATTGTTGAAAAGTTAATCGATATGCCCAAAACATATTCCTACAAGAATATTAATTACATTTATTGTGCAACTGCAAAATATTTGAGTATGTTTTTTTTTTCAAAATACCATAGTTTTCTCTTGGCTCGGCATTGCGCAACACCCCAAAATGCGATATCTTGGAACGCATCGAACATTTTGCATTTTTTTACTTCAGATTTGGTTTCCTACCAACTTTTAACCAGAACCATGTTTTGTTTCATGTTTTAGCATTTTCACATTTTTACACTTTTGGTAACATTAAAACCTACGTCGAATCTGAAACATGTCATACTGAACCACCACCCAGTATTTAGATCATTTCCATGGATACCCAGCTCAACTAAATATAGCTAAATATTTACTTCTTTTGTGTAATACATTTGACTCAAGCTCATTCAATAGTACTGTCAAATCAGGTGTATACTTTTGGGATTGCCCTTCAGCATTCCAAGCTACCTATATCTATTCACTCCCTCGAGTGATCACTGTTTCCAATGGGGTCAATTTGTGTTAATTCTTATGATGTTCAGAGGGTGTTTTGAGTCAATCCCACAATGCACAGTTTTAGAAATTTCACCTCATAGGGTCATGTGATCACTAAAAATCCTATTCTTACCAACATAAAAACGACTTTAATACTCATTTTAGGCCCCACAAATGCATAGTACTTAGGGAATTGTTTGCATGATTATGAATGTCTTATGGTTCTTAATTCTTTGGAACACTTTTTATCCCTCAGTACGAAAATACTGGCATGTGTTTTTGTGCCAGTACGTATAGCACATTTGCTATGCATCATGGATTGATTAAAAACAGCCCTCTGTGGATATTGTAACTATCAACCAGACTGAGAGAGTTTCTATCTACATGTCATAATAGCGTTTAAACCTGTTGGTAAGCCCGGCCTAGAGTCACTGCTTCGGTGAATAGAACTTAATTAATCAGCTGTGAAAGCTTGAAGGCCAATATTTCCTGCTGCTATACTTCATTGCTAGGTTTAATCATGAATTTCAATGGAATGCCGTCAGCTTACTTCTTCAGATTTGTTTACTTAGCCGTAGCTAGTCCAGCTAAATGTTGCCGACTTTGAATTTGTGTACTTGAGGTGGTCACTCGCCCAACGGTAGAACTCGTCATAATTAACTTCTTTCAGGTGTTCATTTTCCAATTACGATTTTAGTCTCTGTGCTTCTGTGTGTTTTTTGTATCATCATGCGAGTATGGACAGGTGACTTGTGAAGTTAGTTGACTATGGTCGCTGACTATGGTTTCCGCTGTCACACCTGTAATTCTCAATACGCACCATATTATTGAATATAGAGACTACAATTTAGAAGCTGTGCTGAATCTAAACCATACCTACTGTGTGGATTTTAATCATTCTACCAGTGTTGTAAGTAAAATATATATTCTCTTACCTCTACTGCCCATTATTCAAAAGCGCGCTCTTTGATTGGTTGTTTCTGCCCATTTTCTGCATAATGGTCCGCGTACGCTCTAATGCGGACCAAGCGCACGTCTTTTTGGCGCGTGCCGCCATCACTATAAGCGAACACGTTAACATTTACTCTGGAAGACAAAGCGCGCGCTCTATAAGACGTAAACAACTGTTCAACTGTTTTTAGTAAGAAATGGCGTTTTTCGGGTATTATTTACTTTCTTACGGTAATATAATAGCAATAACGGGGTGCAATGTCATGTTTTTTATGTCGAATACTGTGTCCTCGGCAGTAAAAACGTTTGAATATGGGTCTCGGCTTCGCCTCGCCCATATTCATGTTTTTTACTTGCCTCGGACACATTATTCTCCTAAACCATGAACGTCTACCCTTTATTTCTTAATTGTAAGAGAAATTATATCACTACATGTAGATCCGTGGGGTGGACGTCAAACAGAAATGTATGTGTGACATGTAGCCATTTTGGTAGCAACAACGTAAAAGTATTAAAAAGGGCAGGTCCCCCTGATCAAATGGACTAAATCAAAGTGCCCCTTTATATAATGTCTCACTGCTAAACAACCCTGTCCTCACCTATGTGATCAGTCTGACCACTAGGGGGGATTTTTAAATGAAGCTATTGTTGTTATTTAACTTCAAGTAATTAAAACTTCTGAAAATTTCACACTCTTGCAAGTACCTGGTCGCAAAGGGTTATAATTATCACATTTGTTTTTAAAGCAACAAGATATTTCCAGGTATCTGTATATTGCATAATGGAGTGATTCAAAAAGAATATAATAATCAAGATAAATAGTACCAAAAAAGCGCATTATATAGCGCAAACACAACTATGTTGTCTCAATGCGCACGGCCATTATTATCGCTGCCATCAGGAATCGGTCAAATCATGTCCGCTTATGTAGGTGTGCTGCTGGCCAATTTAGGCGCACTGCCTATTATGCACTTAGACACTCGGATGTTTTTACCTTTTCTTTGCTCGGAAATGCAGATTAAAAGGTAAGTTGACTTTGATTTGTCTGTCTATTTTTTCTAATATACAACATTGGGCTCATTTTGGATTTGCTCTAATACTAATTAAAAATGGTTATTTTTGTAGTTTTTGGCTTTTTGTTTTCACCTTATCTCCATTTCTAAAGTTCCTACATCCTGTTCTTCAATCCTTTTTGGAATTCATCATGCCACATCTATAAAATCAGCGGCGCAGAACAATTTTTAAAAAGGATTGGGGCACTTTCCACTTTATCTGATAAATGAATTTTGGTATTTGCTCCAATGCAAAATTAAAAATTTCATTCACAATTCACAAAAGAAATAATTCTCATCTAATCCTTTCAAGTGGAGACGTTCTTGAGGAAACTAAGCTATGTGGGGACACCCACTGCTATTTTTGTAGTTTTTGGGCGTAACTTTTTTTTCCTCCTTATATCAACATTCTTAATTCCTGCATCCTGTACTGTTCCTTTTTTAGGGACGCCTGATATGTAAAACCTCTCAGTGCACCTTTAAATGTTTTTTGTTAGTTTTTCAAGATTGTATTTTTTTTTCCTCAATGCTTTGTGATTTAATATTCGAACCCACAACCGGGAATAGGTGGACCTAACAATTACAAATTGACCTCTGTAGTGTGGATCCGATATAAGCTGATTGATGTGGGCAGGAAGATTGTTATCTGATTGTGTAAGTCTGCATATTACATGGTGTGGTTTTAAATCTTGGAAAATATCTTCAATAGTGGGTGTTTTTTTTCATTAATGCATAATACCTCCTTAAATTGTGTGAAATTCATTGGAAATCATCTTACTGTAACAACTGTCTATGGGTATACACTGTACTCCTGGATAAATTATACTCTAGTTCTGAAATATTATGTTTCAGAGAAAAAATCCGTTAAAAATAAATAAATAGATACAAATTACAAATGAGAGCACAAATAAGACAATAATTTGGGAACTTTTTGTTCTCTTAATTTCCTTGACTTCGTTGGTCAATACAGCATGTCAGTTGACAATTGATAAATGATCAATCACTGCATAAAGCAATTAGCTATCTATGGGGTACATGACTATATGGTCAACTAAAAATATCAAAAACAAGAATTCACTAAACTCGATACAAATATTTGAGATCAAATTGAACATGTTAGTAAAACAATACAAAATACACTTTAACTAAAACTTGAATTCCATTAACCCCCAATTGTCCTGATTTTTGCAAATGTTACGAAATTTAGCAAAAAAGTAAATGATAAGATAATTTTTTTTAAAAAATGGTTCAAAAAATGTTTGTTCTTGGTGCTAATATAGTTTTTTGGTCGTTATGAAATTGTTGATGGCAAATTGTCACTGCAATATGCTCGTTCCTGTGGACTCAATTCCCATGAGTTGTGATGTATATAATACATTGATTGATATGAACTGGTCATGTTTGTTCTGGTACCACAAATCATCCTCAAGACCAGCAGGAGTGTATTTTTTAAACACACACTGAGGAATAAGGTCAATATCCTCATTACAAAATCCATTTTTTGTGACAAATACACAAAATTGAGCATGACTCTGTTCACAGGTATACAATTTCCAACACCCTTGTAAAAATCACACACAAATTTGAAAATTGGTGTGCTCTTCAACTACTACTACACCAAAGTTTTAAATCCGGTTTTGTCCCCGTCAACGGGGGTGGCCGGATGCAACTCACATTTGCAGCAGACCCGCCTGACCCTTCCTTCCATTTCACCGATTCAATGCATCTCCATCCTCACCCACCCCTCCTACTCTCTCCTCCACTTGTGTTTTCTTCCATGTCTTCTTTGGGACATCCCCCCTCCTCAAACCGATCACCTCGACTTCAACAGCCCTTCTTAACACATCTTGTTATCCTTCCCAAACACATGCACATACTAACGTACACTATTCGCCTTCGGCCAACCACGGTCCATCCCCTCTTCCAAACCCAACCTCTCGATCAAGTCCTCAGTCTTTCCATTCATCCTGTCCCGTCAACTCACACACAGCCTTGCTCTCATCATTGCTTCTCTCTGTCCCCCTCAAATCCCATCTCATTTTGCTCAACACCACGTCTCACTCCCATACAGCACACTGATCTCGACACAATCTCTTATACACCATTCTTTCATCTTCAAAAGGATATCTTTTCCATGCAACAGACTTCCCCAATTTCCCTAAACTTCACCCATACCTCACTCTCCATCGCTTTCACAGCCACCTCCTCACCACCCCACCCCCACTAACCTATCCCCGTAGGTATGTGAACTCCTTCACCGCTCCACCTCATCACACAACTTTTCCCTCCTGTTCCACTCCCTCCCGCTGCTCCCTTCTCACATCTTCTACACACAAATCTCTTGCCACAACTAGGGGGGGTCACCTCTCCTTCATCATTTTGTGCATCTCCCATAGCTCCATTTCCACATTCTCACACCACACACCACTGAATTTGCTTTTATCGCTCTTCCCACATACCCCACATGGGTCCTACCTTACTCACTACACCTCCCTCTCCCCCTCTCCCGCCCCCCTCACCCCGCACTTTTTTCTTTCCCAAGGTTTACCTTCAACCCTTATCTCGAAAGCCTTCTTCCATTTCCAAAACTTCTCCGTCCGCCCTCCAATTCTCCTCATTCAAAAACCAAGTCATCCGCATACAACATCTCGCCTCATCAACACCTTCTTTGCACTCTCTGTGACCACATCAATACAATGGCAAAAATCAATGGCGAAAGTAAGAACCTGGCATTCACACCCACCTTGACCTCAAACTCATCTGAGAACAATCAACCCCAACTCTAACTCCGTTTTGGCTTCTTCATACAACTCCTGACTGCTCTAACCACTACTTCTGGGGGTATCTCTCATTTCCCTTCAATCGGCCCACTCCATCACTTTCCTAGGTCCCCTATCAAATGCCTTCTCCAAGTCTACAAAACACATATACGGCTTCTTCCCTTTAGCTTGTTATTCCTCTTGCACCTCGTAAAATAAACACTGAATCTATCGTTCCTTCCCTGGCATAAACCCAATTGCATCTCATCCACTTCCACTATCTTCCGAACCCTATTCTCCAGACCCTCTCCACATCTTCATTGCATGCTGCTAACAACTTCACACCCTATACACCACAACTACCTCATTTGCAGCCCACTTTCCCCTTTAAAATTGGAATTACACACTCACTGCCCACTCCACCATCATCCCTCCCTCCACCCACCCTCGACAACGCCATCATCACCTCATTCCCTATATCTCCACTTGCACTAATCATCTCAACTCACCTCTGAGGGTCCAACCGCCTTTCCTGTTTCTTTCTCTTATTGCTTCACCACTTCTTCCCGTCTGACCCTCTTAACTGGCCCTGCCACCACACCACCTCTACCTTCTGATCCCACTCATTCACCTCATTCATCCCACTCATGATTCCTCTTCCGATATGCGCTTTCAGACTCTTCTGCTCTAATCTTTCTCTCACTGAAATCAACTTTCCATCGCTTCCTCTCATACATCTTCCCCTTCAACAAATCTCTTCATCCTTTTTCATTGCCTTCACTATCTTATATACCTTTTTTGGATTCTCTCCTCTCTCACTCACTCAGGCTCCTTCTCTCTGCCTGCTCCTTCATAGCCCTCGCATCCACTTTCTTTGCTCGCTTCTTAAGCCTCTGATAGCCTTCCTTATTCTCTGCTTTACCATTTTTTCTCATATCATTAAATGCATCCTTCTTTCCTCTCGCTATCGCCTCCCTCCCCTCATCTTCCCCACCCTGTATCTCTCCTGTCTCTCCTAACTTTTTTCTTTTCCCCCACATTTCATCACATCAATCCTGTCAAACCCCCTTCTTTAAAGCACCCCCACAAGTCTGACACATCAGTCCCCACAAGCTCCCCTACTCTCATCTCAAAATCTTTCTGTCTCTTCTTCTTTCAGCTATCCATACTCATGCACTACCTTCCACCACCTTTTTCATCACCTTCTCTTTATCCACATCTGCAACCACCAACCGGTGTTTGCAATTCCCAGAATTACCTTAACAGTCCCTTCAGATATTTTCCTGCATCTTACCCCACTAACACAAAGCAATCTCTGTCTCATTCCTCCTGAGCTATATGTCACTTTCCCTTTGTCCTCTCTCCTAAACCACGTATTGTTGCAACGCACAATCTCTTTCGCATCACAAAACTCACAACATTCTTCCTTCCATTCCTCTCTCCAACCCATTCCTCATGAACCTTCGAAACCTTCTATCCTTTTCCCCACATGCCGTGTGTTATTACTGTTTTACTTAACACACATTGTCCTATGAGTCAATTTAGGAAACATTTTTGCTTCTACTATTCAAATGGCTGGAAAGATGAAACTCAAAATTGGAAATCAGATGTTTTGGGTGATATGCTATCATGTGAGGGAGAAAACATCATTTGGAAAATCGGACCACGATCGTGTTACCTACCTTTAAAATATTGTTCCAAATTCTTTAAAGACATCTAAAAATCTTCAATGACACATGGGGGGTTTATGCTTTTTTTGTCAAAAAAGCTAACATTTCTGTAAAATAGTCCACATTTTGCCAAATTTCCCCCACCCCCTTTGCAATATTGAGGAAAAGTCCCCTTTTGAAAAACTCACCCCTCCACCAAAAAACCCTGGTCACAGGCCTGGACATGCGCATATTGATTTCCAAGTTTACAGGAATCAACATATCTTATATTGCAGACTGTACCAATCATGGGGTCTTCTGGCTCCAAACAACAGCGCAGAAAGTCAGTGAAGAGGCGTCATGATCTACCAGACCATATCTATGACCTATTTAGTAAATGTATGCGCAGTCTTCCATTTCCTGATGGATCCATCACAGATGAAACAGTACAGAGAGCTGCAGCCTATGCACAGATGGTGGAATTTAATGATGCACAAGAAATTTTGACCAAAGGTAGGAATAATTTATTCTGAACTAAATTAGATAACACACCCATACAGACATAGACACACACACACACACAGACAGACTTACAAGAGCTACATTGTGGGGTTTTTACTAAAAAAATCTCTTAAAAAGACACTTTTTAGACATTTTTTCAGAAAAACACTTTTTCAAAACTATAGAGTAACGAATTTCAAAACTATATAGTAACAAATTTTTCTCTTAAAAAGACATTTTTTAGACATTTTTAAAGAATTTTTTCAGTTTTTTTCATTTTTTTTACTAAATTTCTCACTTTTCTTAGCCAAGAGGATTGCGCCGCAGGCCTATAAAGTTATAATGCACCTGTAGCTCCAATGATGAGAACTACAACTTTGCATGTGTAAATAGTGTCCACAGTTATCAGTTCACACAATGGTTGGTAATAGTCAAATTTGGTTTGATAGCATTGATTCATGAAAGCATCAAACGGTGTGGAGATTTCAACAATAAACACTTTATGGCTGCGGTGATCAATAATAAGCAAGTCTGGTTTCTTATGTTGAATATTGTGATACAATTCTGAAGAATTGCTGTTGAACATCTTGGCAGTAACAAGTGTGTTATTGTAAACAATGAGATCTGGGCGGATGTTACCGATTTGTTGGTTAATATGATTTACAATTCTGTCATGACGTCTGATGTACATGTCATGAAAATTCATACACCCATTAAGAATATGAGACACCGTATCAAATGGGTTATTACAAAGTTGACAAGATTTGGAATATGCTTGTGGATAATAAAGATGTAACAATGAATTGCATTCAAGAAGTTGCAAACGAGTTTTGTATATGAACTTGACCAGGTTATCAGAAATTGCAATATTGGTGAGGTAGTTGTTAGATAATTGAAAATCAATGCAAGGGGTATTTAGGATTCTCCCTTGAGAAACCTTGGTCTTGAATCTAGCAATGCGAGCATTTATGTGTTTGGTTTTGAAGTGATTAAACACAGCGGTGTGATTTCTTAGAACAAGTGAAACTTCGTGATCGACCGTAGAGGCAGTCGCGTACTTATCATCGCTAATTTCTAAAGTTACACCCTCACGCAAGCAGAGCTCATTCAGTTCAATCCATATCGATCTGGGCCAGTTCACCCTACTTCCTTTAATCACACGACCATGTTCATCAGTCAGAAAACCCGCGAAATTGTTGATACCTTGGTAATCATCGACTTTGGTAGCTTTACGTTTTTAACATGTGCATATTTAGTTGAAAGTGAAAAGAAAAGGCAATTTTGATTTGCTTAATTTCAATATAAAACAGGCTGAATTTAGTATTTGCTCCTAGAGTAAATTAGAAATTTCACAATTTTGTACCAAAAAATAATTCTCAGCTTAATCTTTCATAATGGGATATTTTTGATAGAAAGCTTTAACATCAGTGCAGAAATCTGAATTTTCATATTTTTAAGGACACCTGTTATGTGAAATCTCTTGTTGCACCTTTAATTCTAATAAGTAATACTTGTTAAATTTTCTTTGTTAGGTAAAAGATCCAAAGGTTTATATATTGTGATAAAAGGAGAGGCTGAAGTGATATCTTCCACTGGTGACATTATTGCTACACTTACAACAGGCGGTCTCTTTGGTGAAATCTCTACTTTGTTCTACATACCATGCACTGCTACAGTCAGAGTATCAGCAAAGTAAGTTATTTATAGTTGTCTCTTTTTTAATCTGGACTTCAAAGATTCTCATTTCAAGATGTATGCAAGGTGTTGCATTGACAGAGAGAAAGGGGAATGTTACACTCCCAGACACTTCAGGAACATTCACACAAAGTGGTCCCCAGACACTTCAGGAACATTCATACAAAGTGGTCCCCAGACACTTCAGGAACATTCATACAAAGTGGTCCCCAGACACTTCAGGAACATTCACACAAAGTGGTCCCCAGACACTTCAGGAACATTCACACAAAGTGGTCCCCAGACACTTCAGGAACATTCACACAAAGTTGTCCCCAGACACTTCAGGAACATTCACACAAAGTGGTCCCCAGACACTTCAGGAACATTCATACAAAGTGGTCCCCAGACACTTCAGGAACATTCACACAAAGGGGGTCCTCAGACACTTCGGGAATATTCACACAAAATGGGTTCACTGATACAAAATGGGAAGGTCTGCCATTAGTGTATTTAGGGGTTTGTTTGGGGTCTGTAAAATATGAATATAATATAAACAAATAACTTAAAAACATGTTTAAAAGACTTTTTGTCATCTTCCTAGAATGTATCCAAACTGTATGTGTGATTCAAAGCTACCAGGACTGATCTGCATCAACCTGATCAAAGGGAGGTATTAGGTGCCTCCATGGGTCCACATGATAATCACATTCCCCAGATTCCCTCTGAAGGTGGCAACTGCTAGATATACACATGGCTAATAATACTTTCACAACCCCAAACAATTTCAAGCAGGCCATGGAATTTCTCATATCTAAAATGTGGCACCATTTTTATTCATGTTCCCACATATGAAAAATATCTACTGATTCTTGTAACTAGTACAATCCCACCCTAAATCTCGGAATGTACTTTTTAAAGTGTAATGAATGTATTCACATACACAACACTGACACTTATTGAAATATTTGTCACTTTCAAGGTCTCTTTTACAGTGTACCTTTACATTACATAGATAACAAGCACCGCTATCTTCAGTAGATAGCAGCTGGTAGAATTCTGAGCCTATTGGCTAAGTTGTACCTCTTAAATAACCTCTTATATTATTGAAACTGCTCTTGTTGTGGAATTTTGTGTTCTTCTCTGTCTCCTTTTTTGCCTACTGTTGCCTCTATATTTAGAACAGGAATACCCAGCCAATCTAGTACCGATACTAATTTCAGTCAACAGGCTAGTTTCAATCACAAGGATCAGGTTTTGCAAATGTTCTTCTTTTGCATGTCTGTCTTTTAGTTAAAATTCAGCAAAAATTGACATTCTCATGTGAAAACCCATGCTTCTAATTAAACATTAACTACCAATCTACTGAGCTAAATAACCATTCATACTCAACAATGTTTCTCTGAATGTTTGAATTGGATACCATGTTTATTGCTTTCTAAATAAACTAATTAAAACTGAGAACTGTGTGGCGGGCTAAAACCGTCATTGTATTGTCATGATTGGACATATTTTTATTGTTATTTTTGTAGAAAGTATTAAACAACTGATGTTGTGAGTCTGACATCATCCTCCAATCATGGCATATTCATGCCTCAATGGCTGAAAGCAATGACATGTGATTTCTAAATCAAATCAAAATTTGTTCTGATTTTTCTCTTAAATGAATGATTATGCTTTAAATATGTCACTATTTTCAATTTAAGTCCAACAAATTAGCCAAGAAAATTGACAAATACTTGATGACAAATTTACTTTTACAGTGGCGTACCTTGGGGAGGCTTTTGGGGTAATTGCCAAAACATGCAAAATCAGCCTTTTCAGCATTAGAGGCCCTTCCGCCCCGGGGTCCCTTATAAAAGCACCGGTCTGATTGAAGCTGGTGTTTACATGTACAAAAACAGGCAAACTAACATTAGGATCTTCTTATTTCATTATGTAGGATGGTGTTCGGAAAGGAGTTCTCTTTAGACCTGGGTTTAAACCAGGGTTAATCCT
Source organism: Ophioderma brevispina (assembly GCA_023653785.1). Classification (NCBI taxonomy): domain Eukaryota; kingdom Metazoa; phylum Echinodermata; class Ophiuroidea; order Amphilepidida; family Ophiodermatidae; genus Ophioderma; species Ophioderma brevispina. The sequence continues at coordinate 125,120 of JAMKCH010053190.1, forward strand.
ATATGAGTGGACTTTTTTTCCTTCCAAAATACTTCTAATAATTTTCTTCCCTTACAATAACTTTCACAATAGTTGAAAGGAAAAAAGGTCCATCATGTAGGACTAAAATTGGTTTAAACCATGGGCCTAAAAGTTAGACTCACTTTCAGATCCCAGTCCCTCCCTATCATTATTTCAAGACATGTAGTTGATCTACAGCTAACTACTTTGAGGAAGGTTTTATAAGGCCTTAAAAGAAACCCAATGGTACCAAATTCTCAGTATCTAGAAAATTTTAGGATATGTATATCGAATAGAAGGTTTTTTGTGGCTCCAAGTGCATCATCACACTAACACACATCTACTTCAACTTGAATGCATGCTGTGTGTACCAATCATGGGCACGACCATCTTGTCTGATTGCCAAAGACAATTAGATACCAAGATCACGTATTATTTTGTCCCAGCTATTGCTAAAATATATAACACAATGGATTCCTTGGTCATTACCGAGCCTCACTGCTCTTACTTAGGGCTGAGAAACCAGGTTAGCCTTACAGGACCAAGTGGTGTCTATGACGTTATTAGACTACTTTACACCAAGCGTACTTTGATACAAATGATCATCAAAGAACCTGATGTTTATCTCAAACAAATCACAAGTCACTCCTGAAAGAGGTAAGCCTAGTATAGGCATGTAAAAAACTGTCACCAGGTGCGTAGCCAGCTTTTTTTTTTTGGGGGGGGGGGGCAAATGGGGGGCACATATATTTTTGGGGGGGCAAGCCATATATAAAATTGTTAGTTATAGAATATGGGTCTATGTAAAATCACTAACTTTTTTCAGGGGGGGGTGAAGAGGGGCGACGATCCCCACAGGGGGAGCTCCCCTGCCCCCATGGCTAATGCCACTTGCTGACCTACCAGCTAAGGGTGAAGGAGCAATTGTTGGTGTTTTTAACATTGTATTGCCCCTCTGCGTCCCCAAATGTACACAATTGTTTCAGAACCAGGGCATTTTGAACTTTTGGCAGGAGGTAAATTCCATCAGCCCCCTGCTTAATATTTCAAGCCTTGCACAGAGGCCATAACAAAGTGATAATTGTACCTGCATGAAAGAAAAAAACACACATTTAGGATGCTTTTCAAAGGCAACAGATCAAAGGGTTCCATGTTTTTGAGTCTCAAACAGCAGATTAAGCAGAAGGTTTATCTAAGGACTATCCTTGCTGAGGGTACTTTTTAACAGATCTCATGTCATACTAATTTTATACGAATATACCAAACACTAACACGTAATGACATAAAATGTACATACAATACAATCACCTTGACTTAACACATTATACCCACAGACGGTGAATTGAATATTACACTTTTACAAAGCCAGTCAACTAAACCAATTGTACAGGAATTACTAGTGTCTTATGAACCCTTCATGTGTAACCCTGGCATTGAATGATTGGGAATTGTTAGTTGTAAAATAATAGGCTATGGAAACATAATGGATCTTGCCGGTTGAATCTGCTCATGTGCAGTGCAATGACCCGTAAAATTCTATACAGTTTATGACGTCTCGTAGAAGTCTAAGGTCAGAAAATACCTTTCAAACACTAATAAACGAGCCTTGTGCACAAATGATCTGAATTTTATATATAATAAACAGTTTTAATGATCTTTACTTGATTGGTTCAAGAAGTTGGTATGTCCAAAACAACGTTACATAAAATCACACTCAAATATTTAAGCTTACATTATACTTAATTGTAAACAAGAATGTCCATTAATCTCCACAAGAAGCGTTGCAGTTCACGATGATATGTCCTCACAGCGAAGACTTAAAATGACAGCGGCACAATTATACAAAATTCCTCAGGATATATTCCAAGGGTATTTCTCAGTCCTGACGGTATGGTCATCTTGTCCAGCAGTTCAGGACGACAAGGTTAAATTAAGTCCTCGACGATAATAAATCCCACCGTATATCAGTCCAGATAATCACCACGTATTTCTATTGCCACAATTGGAATCCTTTTGATTCCCAGCACTTTCGGATTTCAAAAAGAAGACTACAGTAGAATACTTACAGCACTCTGCTCACATGGAATTAAAAATAATAAATCCGGCCCTAGAACAGGCGGCTCCTCAAGGCAGAATAAAACTAGCTATGTCTTCTAGCTACTTGTTATACTAGTGGATGCTGGCAGAAAGTCCATTCCACTGATAGTATTTTAACTCTCACAGATAGATTCCCCTTTCGAAACAATAATCATTACTTCATTCTTATGCATAAACAGGACCTTGCACCATCAAATCAGATATCACAACTAAATTAAATCACTTCATATATATAACTTTGTGGGGGAAGTCCCAGATCTTGCAATGTTTTGATCTTTTAAAGCTAAAACAAGTGATAGTTATACGGTTTAGGATTCTTGGGGAATCCCCCCACTTCCCTAGTGTTTTTCTTTTTTCTGCAATCTAAAAAGGTGCAACTTGCAAAAACAATAGGGTTATTCCCTTTCTCTCTTTTATAGTAAACAAATACTTGTCCTGTGAGAAAATCTTTCTCAAAAAAATTGACAAAATAATATTTTTTAAAGTGTAACAGAAAATGGAGCCATATAAACATCCTCCCCCCTTAAAAAGAAATTTGAATGAATGAAAATTTTCCACAAAATCGCGGCTTTATACCTTTAACCATTTTTGGTTAGTTTTACAACAGTTTACACAGTGACCCCAATTTAACTTTTATAAAATGTTCTTGAATTGCTGCCTTCAGTCTAGATTAATAAATTTGAACAATTCAAAATTCTGAACAAAATTGGCAGCTATGGACAAGGCATCAGCCAAGAAATTTTCTTTTCTTTGATATGTCTTCTGCTCCGATTGTATTCTTGTAGAGTTAACTCCACCTGACAGTCTCTGATTTAGTTTTGTCATCTGTGGATTGAAAGTCAAAGGATTGGGATCCGTGTACAATAGAATTGGGTGCACTGTTGTACTTCAAGTACACTTCAAAATTTGCAATGACAGTTAGCAATTGCAAGCACATTCTTTTCATTTGTTGAGTAGTTTTCTGATGTTTGGTCCAACTTCTTAGAATAATAACATACAGGATGACCTACACCATTTTAATTTGCTTGCATGAGAACTCCCACCACAGCCTACATCACTAGTGGCATCAACTGCCAACTTGAATTTGTTTCTGAAAGTCTGGCCACAATCAAAACTGGCGCATCATCAAAATAGATTTGATTTCTCAACGCTTTTTGGCATTGCTCTGACCAGACCAAATTTTGCGTGTTTCTTCAGAAGGTTGGTCAGAGGACATGCAATTTATGGAAATTTGGACATATTTTCTGTAGAACCCGACCATACCTAAGAATCTCATGAGATCTCTTTGCTTTGTGTGTAGGGAAATTTCTCAATTGCTTCAACTTTTGCAGTGATTGGCCTAATTTGCCTTGTCCTACAACATGCCCTAAGTATGTGCATTGCATGGCAAAAATTCACTTTTTTAAATATTTAAACAACACAGTTAAACCTGCCTGAGGGGGATTTTTTTGTAAAATTTTCTCCAAACAATGATTGAGCTGTCTAGTGTTCTTCCCATGTTTCACTGTACACAAGGTATCATCGACATATGGCTTCACAATGTTCTATTGTCTGCAACTACTCTGTTCACTAATCTATGAAATGTTGCCGGCAGAATTTTGAGACCAAATGCCATTCTTTGTATGGGTATAGGCCATCGGGGTACAAAAGGCTGATGAAATTCTTTGGCCAAGTCAGTGAGGGGAACTTGCCACTACCCTCAACAAATCAAATTTGACTAACAAATTTGCTATTTCCTTCCAACTCTATCTAGGCAATCATCAATCCTGTGATGGAGATGAGTCGGTTTTGGAACAGAGGGACTTTTCGAAATTCTGTGACAAAACGAAATGAACCATAAGGTTTGGACAGAAGACATGGGGAAATACATTCATATTGCTTTGCTCTAAGATTCCATTGTCAACATGTATTTCAACTCATTCCTGATATGTTGCACTTGATTGGTTCACCCTTAAGGATGTTGCTTTTACGCTCGGAGTTCCCCACATCTATGTCATGGGTTATGACATGTGTCGTCATAGGTACATCAGGAAAGATGTTCTCCCCCTCATGAATTACCTTTTCATTCACCTTGTTGACTTTCAGGGAAATGGCCTAATTTCTTGTCTAAATTGGCAAGTATGTCAGAATTTTGCATGGACACCAACTATTTTCTGTGTTTACAGTGCTTGTTTTGTTCAAATTCTAACTTGATGATATCACCATTGGTAACACATCAACTCTAGGATGACATTACACATGCACGCTTATGTCATCATATTCTTTCATTAGACTCTTGACCTTTTATGTGACATTTAATTGTCGCTTTTACGTCTACCTGGGGTTTTGATCACATAGTCAAAGTCTCCACTTGTTCTCAATCTCATAGGGTCCAGGAATACTTGGCTTGCAAAAAGGATGCCCTTTGTATTGAAAAAGTGCCAAAACTTTATTCACCTGGCGGAATACTTGTTCCTCGCATCTGGTCATTACCATGTTTTCATTTTTGCCTGACTCGGTTTGAGATTTGTTATGCAATTCAGTGGCTCTTTGGAGCCTGTGTCTGAATGAGACCACATAGTCTAACAAATTCAATCAGGATTTTAAAACAAACAATTTCTTTCAGTAGCTTCAATGGTCCCCTTAATTTGTGACTATACTAAAAACACCAACTCAAATGAGACTGAAAACCTAAGACCTGACAGGCTCCCTGGTGGTAGCAAAATAACGGAGATGAACTCCCTCATCCCAATCCCTCTCAAATTCAACACAATTAGGTTTGATCATCGTTTTCAAGTTTGGTGGTACCTTTCTAGGGCCCCCTGGATTCTGGGTGGTATTGCTAAGGAACTGTACTGGGAAATTCCCAACTAATCCATCACTTGTTGGAATTTGATCCTTGATCAGTCTGAATTGATTTTGGAAGGCCAGCTAGGGTGAAAAACTTTGTTAGCTAGAGCTTTCACTATATTCGTTGCCCTAATATTCTCAAGGGTATAGCCGCAGGGAATATCTTGTGGAAGACACATCATATGGTCAGTAAATACTGATTCTGACTTGGTCTTTGGAAGTGGCCTAAGCAATCTATTAACACCCTACTAAAGGTCATCCAAATGCTGGGTATTGGTTGCAAGGGAGCAGTAGGAATTTCTGATGGGCTTGCCCCATTGACATGTGTGAAATCTCTACAAATACTCAGACACATCTTTTCTGAGTGTAGGCCACCAAAAAGACGTCTAATTCTGTCATGTGTTTTCTCACACCTAAGGGTCCTGCCATGGGACTATCATGGGCATGCCTATCACTTCCCTATGGTATATCTTTGGCACACTCCAATTTGATGCACGACCTTCCATTCCTCGTCTACAAGTGCATCGGGTGGCCGCCTTTTTCTCCTGAGGACACCATTTTCTTGTAGAAACCTACAGGAATTTTCTTCGGCTCCTGTTGCGACAATGGCCTCTACCAACTTCCTAAGTGCGGGTCAACTGCGCTGCTCATTTACCAGCTTCATGGCTTTTTTCTTAATTAAAGGGTCTCCTTTAAGTCCCTAACTCTATCAGCTTCCGGCGGACTGGATTTTAATTGGTTTACCAGCTTGTCACTTTGTTTGTGCTCAAGGGGCGGATTTTCACTAACAGGGCATTTAGTCTCCCCTGAAAGAGGGAGATGACCTCCAAATTCCTATAATTTTAAGAGAAAGTATCCTCTAAATTGGGACCAAGTCATCCTAAACGCTCTTCCTATGTGAATGAGTTATTTGACTCAAAACCTGCTCACTGTTTTCTGTGAGGCTTTTCGGTCATTGACCTAGTTACTGCACAGCGGGGTTGAAAAATGTCTATTCCTCATCAAATTTATCAATGTACAGGGCACCTGGGAAACTATGGGATCTGGGAGTACTTTCCCCCTGCAAATCATTCCCAACAACTGGATACCACTTTAACTGGAGTTCGTGTCTAACACCAATTGTGACAGGTTTCCAGAAACCAAGTTGATTTCAAATCATTTGTGAAGATGAACACTAATACAATCCATAACCTATCCCGGAATCAATGCCTAGTTCCTGTGGAACTCTACATATCAAAATGGAAGTGTTTCTTCCAATATCATGGACTGCGCGCAGCAAGTGTTCCCCCGCATGATCTAAGGGTTTTGGATCTAAACTATCACCTGAAGTGACACAAATCCCTCCAAAAACAAAAGCTTAAAGTAATCCTTACTTTTTTGTGTCATTCCCTTTTTGGGGGATTTCTTGTTTCTGACCAGAAGAATGAACTTTTGACCTCAAAGTAACTGCCAAAACCATTGGTTTTTAACTCACTTTTGGCTCCCTCCTTTTGGGGGGGATAAGCCATGTATCTCCCAAACCACCGTGACCTGTATGTCCTGGATCTTACGGTGATTGCATGTGAACTGTGATTTGGGTTCCATCCCATGTTTCTGATTCGCACATTACTTCTTACTCCCCTTTTCAGGGGAACCGGAAGGGATTTCCCCTCCCCTGAGGGCTACCATGAGACGCTTTTTAGAAACCCGACTTATTGTTGTATTTGTTGTACCTAGTAAATTCTTGGCTAGGCCTACTAGTATTACCTAATTGTGTGGTCAATGCATAATCGTCGGCCTTTACGGCTGTTTCACGCAAAAACTGTCAATGTGTTTTCATCCAGATGGTTTGATATCTGGATGTGACACTGTTTGAACTCTTCCACTAACATCAAACTCCCTAAGTTGACAAAAATTTTGCCCAACTGCTTTTGAGAGAGCCAGCGATCAAACATTTGTTCCATTTACACGGGCAAATTCAACATGGGTCGGTCATCATTTTATGAAGACCTGATTTTCTCTAATGACCCTCTGGCACCATTCATATGCTGTGAGCACTGCTGTTAACCTCGTCATATTCACTACATTTGTCTAATGACATGGCCGAATCTATTTCTCGGGCTTACCAATGAACACTGGACTGTAGCAACAAGGTCCAAGACTCCTTGGCCATTTCAAGCTATTAGCAATTTTCTCAAGTTGTAAGAAGTATTTGTCTACTTATGTTCCTGAAATTTTGAACGAGGCGAATATTTTTCGCCGATTCAAAACCAGATTTTCTTGGAAGAGCCTGATGAGCTAGCCTGTTGTTTAAATTTCTACACTCTAACGGAGTTCAAGTATTTTTGGTTCATTCATTTGCAATTTTTCCTTTTCCATTCTTTCTTTTTCAATTGCAATTCCATCTCTTTTGTTGATCTCTTTTTGCATTTGCATTTGCAATTTTCTTTCTCTAATTCAATTCCTTTCCTTTGGTTGGTTCCATCTCCATCTTTTTCCAATTCTATTTCCAATTCCATTTGGAATTTCAAGTCTTTTACGTGAATGATCATTTGCCCTGTTCCGAAGTTCTTTAGTCCTATCCAATTGACCTATCCCAAACATCTCCTGGACAAATTTTTCAATCAAACTATTTTGATGACTGCTTTCTCATAGCAGTTTTGCCTCAAGTCCTAACTGCTTGGCTAGTTTCATAACTCAGGCTTTCTCAGCTCAGCAACTTCTTCCATGTTATTTGCCCTATGAACACTTCTGGATCAAACTTCATGTGATTGTACTCTACAACACTATATATTAACTTGAACCAAACTACAATGGTAGTACATGTAATACACACAAAATTTTGTATGCTAAGAAGTGCACAAGTTTACAATATTTAACACGCTTTTTGGGTGTATGTAAATTCTGAACAAAAAGGCTCAAAATTATCTCATTTCACTTCCCAAGGACGAGCCCCAATTCTGTTATGACGTCCGTAGACGTCTAAGGTCAGAAATACCTTTCAAACACTAATATAGAGCCTGTGCACAAATGATCTAATTTTATAATATATAATAAACAGTTTTAATGATCTTACTTGATTTGGTTCAAGAATTTGGTATGTCCAAAACACCTTTACATAAAATCACACTCAATATTTAAGATTACATGTCTACTTATTGTAAACAAGGAAATGTCCAATGAATCTCCACAAAGAAGCGTTTGTAGTTCAACGATGATTATGTCTCTCACAGCGAGACTTCAAACAAATGACATGCAGCAACAATTAATACAAAATTCCTCGGGTATTATATTCCAAGGGTTATCTTCTCAGTCCTGAAGGTAATTCTGTCCAGAAGTTCAAGACAACAAGGTAAAATAAGTCCCTCGACGATAAAATTCCACCGTATATCAGGTCCAAGATATCACACGATTTCTATCTGTCCACCAATTGGGAATCCTATTTTGAGTCCCACATTTCGGATTCAAAGACCGACAGTAGAATACTTACAGCACTCTGCTCACTGGAATTAAAATTAATAATCTGGCACTGTACAGGTCTGCCTCCTCCCCCCCCCCCAAAAAAGGCAGAGTAAAACTAGCTATTTCTAGCTACTGGTATGCCTATGGATGTGGCAGGAAAGGCCTTCCAGTGATAGTATTTTAACTACTCACAGATAGATCCCCTTCTAACAATATAATCAATTAATCTCTTACTTGCATAAAATGGACCTTGCACCATCAAATCAGATTCACAATCTAAATACATCACTTCTATATATAAACTTTGTGGGGAATTCCCAGATCTTGTAATGTTTGATCTTTAAAGCATAAACAAGCTGAGTCAGTTACTAAGTGTAGCATTTCTTGGGAATCCCCCACTTCCACTATTGTGCAATCTAAACAGGTGCACTTAGCAAAAACAACTAGGGGTTTTCCCCTTTCTCTCTTTTGATAGTAAACAACAGACTTTTCTGTGAGAAATCTTTTATCAAATAAATTGAGAAAATAAATTTTTAAAGTAATAGAAAAAATGGCGGCCATATAACAACAGTATACGATGTTGGGACAGCAATATGAATGTAAAAAAGTTTTTTAAAGGCTGACTCAGAGATTTTGAAATATATTTTGTGTAATAATTGAAATTCGTAAACTGGAAATAAAGATAGTTCACCGAAAAATGCCCAATTCCAAAGTTAGGAGACGAGTTGGATTTTTCGTTTTCATGCGTAAACATTTATGTATAGAGAACAGTGCCATGGCTACTATGTAAAACAAAAATTCCTGATCCGGAATTTTATAACAAGTTATGATTTTCTATATGAAGGACTTCCATTTGAGCTCAGAGCTATTTCACACAGTGATGGTATAGGGACAATCAGTATTACAATGCAAAAAACATTATTTGTGTGAAAAATGAGTGTGCCCTCAGCGGGAAACTGCGTGAACTTTTAATTTAAAGTGTAAAGTGGCACTGGAACATTCTCAGAAAATATTAAATCTCTTCAATTGCTTACAAATGATAATAGGTTAGGACATTGGCGACTAGAGATATTATTTGACAATAAAAAATAACATACCCACAAACCAGATAGGGACATTAAAAGAGGTCTAATGACATCCAGGGCAATTTTGTATGATTAACTTTTACAGTTTGCTGTACTTTAATTAACAATGAGTTCTATTACATGAATTCATACTCGTACTCATTGATATTATTAAAACCACAAAGGTCACAGACCGGTCATCAAACAAGGTGGAATGCCAGGGAGTCAACTCCACCGTGTGCGTTTTCTTGTGTTAAACTCCCCAGGTTGTCTGTTGATTTAATGTCGCTGGAGTCATTAATTATAAAATTGTTTGTGTACCCATAAGCGCACGCTGATTTGTGCTAATAATTTGGGGGAGGGAGATATGTATACAAAAGCTTGATAACCATGCAAAAAAATATCCTTGAAAACAATCTAGAGGGCCCACACTACTTTCAACTATGCCAGGATGACGTTCCCACGCGTGTAGAATCCCTCTCGACTCCTACACAGTTTATAGGATCCTCAACTTCAGCCCATTCGCGCGCGCCTGCATTGCATTAAATGACCAACACTTGCCCAACACCCCCGCAACTCAGCCAAAATCGCGGTCCCCCATCGATAACTGGCGACTAGCCATTACAGAATCGGGATATATCACATAGAGGCTAGAACCTCACTTGTGCGCACCCCTTTACACCTACTCGATGAACCTACTCACATTCCATCCAAGATCCAAATGTTCTCCATCCGCCGTTTCTATCCCAGTCCAATGACTCCGTCCTACTTACCCCCGTCCGACGCTTGATGCGGGAGCCCGAGACTTATAGCCAGTCATGTTCCCCTCCTTGTTGATTATACACCATCTTCCCTGTTGATAATGAGGACATCCGCTATCCCCCTCCCCACCATTTTACTACGTCGCTTCGCGGCTATCCCAGTGCCGAGCGTCCTCGACGCGCCCTTTGATGACCTATACGGGTCCTTAGCATTCCCTATCTCGTATCTTGTACTCGAAAAATTCGGCTATCGTAGAGGACTACGATCTCCTTCCTTCTATTTCCTTCTAAGCACTCCCTCTCGTCTCACTATCCTTACTACCACGGGGGACTAGTAAACCTATGCTCACACCACCCCTTAGCTTTACAGATCAAACCACTTTAAACCCCCCCTCTCCCGTCGCGGCCCGGCTATGAGACGGACCATTATGGCTCGAAGTTCCCGTGCGGTCTTTTCTTCTTCGTACCTTCCGCGATCCTTGATTAGACGCCCTCAACCTCTCGTTACTCTGTTCGTCCCTTGGGCCACCACGCCGGTTTTTAAGAATTAAAATCTTCCTCGCCTCCCCCTTCCCCCGTCCCTGCCTTATGCCCCCCCATATTCTCAGGCACGTTCGATTTCCTACTCTCGAACTGCCGTACTGAAGTGCCCCAGAAGCTTACCTGGGAAGCAGGCGGTTTTATCATTAGCTACTGTAGGAGTTCTACCACCTTTCTTACTCCATCTCTGATTGGCTCACTTTTAGTTTATAACATGATATAGCCTCTGAGTAGCCAATCAAGATAGTACCTTATATATGTATGTATACACATTGACTCAAAGCTTTCTTACCAGTCTTTCGATGGCCAGTGCAACTTGATCTATGGAATATCTTAGAATAACCAATCAATTTCCTTGTAGTGTCCGGGAGTTAAGGGACAAGTAAAAAAAAATCAAACATAACCAAAATGAACCAGGCTATACTCATGATTCTCCTCTTACCTAAGTACAAGTCTATGTTGGATCATTTCCATATTATTTACTAAGTATTGTTCCTTAAAACAGGTTCCATTGTTAAATCCTGGAGTGAGGTGATGAACCCATAGATGCCCTACTAGAAAAACTTGAAGAAAGATGGTGACCCTGTACTCTTGGTGCCACCTAAATCTTTTCTTGTTAATGAAGGAGATCCACCAGATGAAGTGGTGATCATAGGACGTGGAAGGTATAAAATTAAAGGGTGGCTTAAACCAATCCCATAAAGTGTTGCAACATACTTGTATAGGGTGACCAAACAAATGCAACCTATGATAATATATATTGACACTTTGTTGTGTGAGTGCATCAAGGTCGTAAGTGCAATAGCTGCCATTTGTCAGAAATTCCCATCAAACAAACTATTATGCCAAGTCTTTGGTCAGTGGCTTTTGAAATGGTTCTTCAGGTGACACAGTTGCCTGAAGAACCATTTCAAGAGGCAATGAATCAGGGAAAGATAAATTGAGTTCTCCTAATACATGGCAGCACACAATGTATCACATGGCAGCTATTGCACGTATGACCTTGTGGTACTCACGTGATGACTTGTCATGGGTTGCAATTTTTTAGGGTCACCCTTCCCTGTAATTCATTGTACTATAAGTGTGAATGGTACATGGCACATGAGACAAGAGAGGACAGTACAAACCCGTATCAACTAGACTTATAGCAGGCATAGACAGCCTGATCGTTCGAGGGAGATAAAGTTCCCATCAGTGCCAAATATGGCCCAATTGCAGGCAAATGTCACACTCACAGGTACAAAAGGGATTAAGGAATAAGCAAGAATATCCTTTTTCCCCTTCTTGATTTTTATCTTAAACAATCTAAGGGGTACTTTTTCACCCCTTTTCCCCTCTGGCACCCCTTGCCCCTACTGGCCACCCCCTAGGTAACGAAGGGAGTACACCATGAAGAGAGATGAAAAGAAAAAAAAGGAGGTGAAAATAGAGTAAGATGAAATGAGATGTTGGGTGCACTTTGCCATTAATCTGCTCTTTTCTTTGAAAACAAGGTCAGTTTTAGGCATCTTACCATTTTACATTTCTATTGATAACTCTTGTGTGATTTTCTTTCTTTTCTATTGCTCATTTTCTTTTTAAAATTTATGCTCAAATCAGAATTAAAAATGTTAATTTGTAGAAATCCTTTAAATTAAAAATCACATTACTGCTATCTTCAGTAGACAAGACAGTATACCATAGTAAAGTCAGTTTTATATGTACTGTATATTTTAAAATCTTACAGTATAATTTTAACAGCACAACAATTTCTAAAACAATATGGCCAACTTATTAGAATCTAATACAGTCAGTCACATTTTACTCTAAGATCTACTAGTTCACTTTGTTTTATCAGAGTTGAAGTATTACATGAAAAGCAGCCAATTGCAGAACTGGATGCAACAAGGTGGCCGATATGTCTAGGAGAAGAAGGTAGGAACAAATCTTAATTGTAAAATCGTAGTACACCTTCTAAGCTTACTCACTATGCCTGGTTTTGAGAGGTTAGATAGTATTAATTGCTTATGAACCAGTCATTATTTATGCCAGGTGGAATGGAGGATTTCAGTTTTTTTCAGCAAAAAAATTTGCATTCCCCCTTCGCTTCCGTTCAAAATTGTGCATTCCCCCTATTTTATGAAATTCTCCATTTAGAAGTTCATGTTCCCCCTCATTCCTTTTTGAAAATTGTCATATTCCCGCTCTTGCTTATAATTTTTTGTTTTATTCCCTTCAACTCCTCCATGACTCATTCCCCCTGACATAAATAATGACCCCCTCCCTTTGGATGCAGCTTCCTTGTCTGTTACATTAAATTTTCTCTACTGCATATTATTGCTAATGTGGTTCTATGCCTCATTGGTATGTGCAGTGGGGATGGATGGGCATGGAACCCACCTTTGTCATTCAGTGTGGTGAAGCACACCTATTCTGAATGAAATAAGTTAGTGTGGTTATTGTGAGAAAATACCCAGTGGTGTATGGAGCATGTGTCGATTACTTTGCATCATAATTGAAAGTAATATTGAATATATTGAAGAAGGAGTGGGCCTAAATGCATAATTATTACAGAACCTATGACTTAGCTGAATCAAATCACACATGCAGGTGTCAGCGTTAATGATACATAGTGAGTAAACAGTGGCGATCCGGATTTGAAAAACGTCAAAATTACCGGGGGGCTGAAAGGCTGTGAAACTGTCCAAAAAGCTTCCAAAAATGGGCTGATTTTGCAAGATTTTGCAGAATTACCGGGAGGCGTACGACCCCTCCCTGGATCCGTTGCCTGGTAAATGTAGTGCATTATTATAAAGACTCGACTACCCGGCATGCATTCATTAAAGACAAAAATACCTGGTATGAACCCAGTCCCTGGAGTTTGGACAGGTTATGAATATTAATGAGCTAATTTGCAATCTCAATACGGGTGAATATGATTAATCCACAGTTATGGGGATCTTAATTTATACAACTTGCCTAAAGTTCTTGTGTTAGAGGGCAATGCATGAGGGAAGGGTATATAGCCTCTACATAAAAGGAATTGACATGTTCCTGTTTTCTATTGATAAGTTTCCATAAAGTGTGGATTGTCTTTGGTATTGAGAACCCATTTTTCTGGCATTTGTTTTTCCACTCGGCATATTTTACCAGCAAAATAAAAGTAAGTGTCAGTAAGAACATTATCCACACTTGATGGCATTTCATTAAGAAGGCACATATCACGGAAGTACTGAAAAGGTAAGTAACTTATGGGCAATCATTCTCATGGGACTTACTATTAGATATCAAAGGACATAAAAGTTTGGGTTTAGGCGACGAAAAATCAAAAACCCTGTGTTTTTACGGGGGCCCCCCCCCCCCCCCCCCCCCCCCCCGACCGACCCTGATTTTTCCAGTTTTTGCAATATTTTTTTTGTTTTTTTTTAGTTTTTCCAAAAATCATGTAAAATCAGCCTGTTTTTTTAGCCCAAATTTATAAATTTTGGCAAATTATTTTTTTTGAAACTTTGTTGTAAAATTTTTTAATTTTTCTCTGGATTTTTTCAGATTTTTGGGCTATTTTAGGCAATTTTGAGCTCCAGAAAAAGACAAAAATAGAAAAGAAAAAATTTCGTCCCGACCAGACCGACCCTACTCGAAAAGTCTGCCTCTCCCGTACAACAGGGTTTTTCTTTTTTTCGTCCGTTCGGCAGATTTTTGTTTTGCTGCTAAATGCCAGCAGAAAAAATTGTTGGTTTGTTTTTTTGCTCTCTTTGGTTGCAAAGTTTTAGTTTGTGGGCTGCCATCATAGCTTGACAGGACCTACTTTTGCTTCCATTGGTGCGTGTGTGTGTGTATATATGGCTGTGTGTATGTTGTATGTATGTATGTGTGTCGTGTATGTGCACTGTTAAAAATGTTCCTAATTTTACCAGATTTACCTTTTAAAATTCGTTAAACCCCCAATTATTCATAAGCAATCTCACACTTTATTACCTATACATAACATAAAATTACATTTGGAAGCATAAAAATTGTAAATAACGTGGCTAGAAAATAATACTACCATTTTGAAAAGGTAGTATTTATAATATACGCTGACCGTTATTATATTTTCCGGAATATTACTTCTTTTTAACTTATTTTTGTATTAATGTAAAGAATATGAACTATGAAATCGTTTTACAATACCAATAAAATGTGGTTAAATAACGTCCGTAAAGTAACATCAATTAAAAAAATTCAAAATCTTATTTTCCCTATCATTTTCAAAAAACTCTTGTAGAACATAATTCCTTCCTCCTTTTTGTAATTATATTTGTTTTAATTTTGAAAAAGTAGTACACCAATTAATTTAGCATCTTCTATCCGTAAATCATGTATTGGTCAGTTGATAAGGGTTAGGACTTGGATCTTCAAGGGCCCCTGGTTCGAATCTATGTAAGGTGCATGTATTAAGTTTACCATGATGATATTGAAATGTGTACATTACCATATAAAACAAATTGTAATAAACTACTGTTTAAAATTTTATTTCTTCACACGTTTTCCCTTTGGTTTTTTATTGCTTTTTTTCTCAAAATTGTTTTGCCTGAATTAATAAATGTTTTTCCCACGTGGTAACTAAATTACCACGTTTGTATGATGCCTACCTTAGTATTTCAAAGTGAACATTTGGGTCAGAACGATATGTAATAACGTTTTAATTCTTAATATTGGTTTAACAAGTCAAAAACTAACAATAACGTTTTGAAGCTGAGGATTTTACGGCCGTTGTTTTACGTT
Source organism: Ophioderma brevispina (assembly GCA_023653785.1). NCBI lineage: Eukaryota > Metazoa > Echinodermata > Ophiuroidea > Amphilepidida > Ophiodermatidae > Ophioderma > Ophioderma brevispina. Next base: position 140,598 of record JAMKCH010053190.1, read on the forward strand.
CCCTGCAATGGTTTCGTATTTTACTTGCTCCAGTTATTTTAAGTTCTTGCCCCGTTGTGAGTCCCCAGCTGCCAGTTAAATCCCTGTTTTTTTACAGTTTTATTTTTACAGTGTGTGTCCACTAAAATGTTCAGTTTTCTTATGCAGCACCCACAGCTTGTATTCTGTGAATATAGTGAGTGTGAAAGAAAGCCGAAAACCACGAAATTCTAGTTCTTTTTCAAAATTTAGGTAGACTCTTCGAGTTGGGTTGGAAAGGGAAAAAAAGGGGGTTTCATTTTACTTATCATTGGTGTGGATTTGTTTTTTCCTCACAGTTTAAATTCTTGATCCAGATTTTTTGTTATCACCATTATGTTGACTGCATCAAAATAAAAATCTGATTTATCTCAATCTTTTGGAATTGAGCATTTTGGGGGTGACTATCCTGTTCTTTACTCTCTTTCCAGTTGACTATTTTTATTAATACAACAGCTTACACCCATACAAAATAAAAATGTTGAAATCTCCGATCTGCTTCAAAAGGTGCATTTCGGTGATTTTAACCCTTCTGTTTTTAGTCATATTTTACTAGATTCCTTGAGAAAACATTCCCAAATTTTAGTTGATTTTGATCTTGCGGATTGTGTTATGAGCAATTCCTTGATTCCCACAGTCCCATAGGGCCATCGTGATGTAATTCTGTCCCGTTATTTACAGACAAAAATACCAATTGGTGAATTTCCTTTCTTACCGATACGACAGAATTTGCACTGAGATTAGGAACCAATGATTACTAATGCAGTACGGTTCAGATAGTATAAAATCTCAACTTTTTGGTAAATCGGGGGGACGAGGTTGTGGAATAAGGATCATGAAATGCCCCCTTTAATTCCCTACGAGTTTTACCTGTTTACAACTCTTCCTTTCATTGTATATCTGTAGTACAAAGAAGAATCCCTTATGACTATACAACAAACCGAGAGATCAGAGAGGTGGAATATCCGGCCTGGCATAGATAAGAAAGCCCCATCAGACATCAGATTTGGTGCTCAAATAGGATAACCGTAAGATTGCAGGCTTATTAATTGGTATCATCATATATCACTATATAATATCAATCTGTAAAAAAGGATATTATATATATGCCTTCCAGGGACGTGGTTTTTTTTTTAAGAGTCCTCAATATACCCAAATACAGCTGTCCAAGAGTGGTTCATTTTAACACAAGAGCCAAAAAAAAATGCAAAACTATATCACACACAACACACATTCAACCATTCACACTATCAGGTAGTTGAAGCCAATTCAACAGTGTTTTCAATTTTCCCCCTCTGCGATTTTCTTGCTGTTTTCCACAATCCGACTTTACACTATAATTTTTGGCAAGTACAAAACTGGTTTGACCCATTTGTTTTTACTCCAATGATATATGTAGCCAAAAGAACTTTGAATAGCCTGTCTACAGAGTGCTTATTATGATTGTATATCTCAGGGGTGTCAACTGCGGGCCGCTGAGCGCTCACATGCGGCCCGCGATGTACTCCCATAAATATCTGATATAATAGATTTAAAAAGATTGTCATTTGAATTCATTTCCTCAATCTGAAACCAAACTTTTTTCTAAGAATAGACCTGTCTACAAAGATGCTTATTATAGATTGTATATCTCAGGGGTGTCCAACCTGGCGGCCCGCGGGCCATTTGCGGCCCTCAGCACGCACAGCGGCCGCTAGGTCTTCCCATAATTCTGATATAATGAGATTAAAAAAAGATTGTCATTTGAATTCAAGTTCCTCAATCTGAAACCAAACTGTTTCTAAGGAATAGACCTGTCTACAAGATTGCTTATTATGATGTGCTGGTAGCAAAATATAATGCCATAATATCTATTGAGTGTCTAGGTCATATGAATTACTATTATGACACAATATTTGCGGGTGCCTCAAATCTCTCGTTGTACCTTTAAAACTGGCTGGCATGTTTTCAGGGTAATTCATATAGCTAAAGTTCCAAATACGCTGTATGAACTGTATAATGTAGCTCGGTACGGTTGATATTGTTGGTGGAATCAAACTATAAGGGAAAGGCTAGTCCCTCCCGATCGAGGGGAAGCCTGGTATATTGGTCGTTCGCAGTAGATCTGTGTTGTGGTAGTGATTGTATTGCGTGTGTGGGTGAGTGTGTTTTTTTTTTTTTTTTTTTTTTTTTTTTTTAAAAGCTTTAATTTTGTTTTTAAATGTTTGTTATGAGTACCATTGTAGTATAAAATGTAGCAGTATGGATTAAATTAGACACAGGTGAAATACATGTTTCGTTTATACAATCCGCAGTCGATAGACGGTTCAGACATATAATTCGAGGAAGAAAATGATGGTGCTATTGTTACACTTCTGTATTTTTTAATTATTATATTTATGCCGTGCAAATGCCCCATCGCCCCTTATTCATTCACTATATTTAAATTTTGGCACGTGGTGTACTCCTTTGATTGTATCTATCTACCCATTGTGTTATGAAAGGTGGTGTGTTGTTGTGTTTGGGCGTGGTGTATCAAAATTCTTTTGTGATGGTCCCTGGAGACAGGTTGGGAATGTTCGGCATTGCTACGGTGATAACGTGCCTTGGGTAGAGATACTAGCTTGTACAACACCTGGGAACCCGTTCCCCAATTTGTGTTGGTCCTTTGCGTCCATTGTAATAGTATCCCCCTGCTGCTTCCGAGGACTGCTACGTGAAAATATATTCCTTGCCCATTGCATAAGTGGCAGGCAACTGCTCTGCTATATCGAGCCTGAGCTAAACTTAGCTCTTTTAAATAAAGCATGAATGCAACGTGCATGATTGGCGTTATGGTGACTTTCGAATTGTTGGTTTGTTTTGTTGGCCCGTATAACAATCAACTCTGTATTGTGCACATCGCTTGCATTTGCGATTAACTGGTAGCTGGTTATACATTTGTTTTAAATTATAAATGGCAAAGTTAGGTAATAAAAGAGGTGATCTCGCCATTGCATATCTCATGAATTGTAAGCCTTCGCCGATCCATTTTAAGAGAGGGATTATTTAATTTTTTGAGAAATAGAGTTTTTATTCTATCTATTGCCTGCAAGAAGTTCATTTCTACCAAAGAAATTGAAAGTATGTGTACGGGTCCGGTGGTGGTTCATGCTCTATTAAACCCATTCAAAAGCAACTCTAGAGGGTAGCCATTTTAACTATTTAATAATATTTGAAATTCCTGCAAGCAATCGCGTTGCTGATAAAGAACGAGGCGTATTATTGCCCTGTATTTTGACATATTAATGGGTTTGATATTACGTTATTAATGTTCATGTCAACTGGATAGCCGCCATATTTATGATAATATGTATAATACGGATTAATGAGGTTAATAATCCCCAATGTTACATTTGCGGGGACTGAACTGGTCATGAATGAGACTCGATTCAGATAATTCCACAATAATAAATTAATCCTAATGCTAGGCATAGAGTTAAAGATTTGTGTGACTCTTTGAATTTGTAGATTGATTCATGGCGAATTAATATCCCATTACACCGAAAGTTTACTTGGAGAATATATAATCCATTAAAAAACAATCACTTTTAGACATTATTTATTATTTTCGTCGTGAAATCAATTACTAAAGTTCTTCAATTGTTGTGGCATAAATTAGTTATTCTCTAATAAGTCAGGTGTTCGTACTGACCACATCTTTAATTGATCTAAATTTTGATTTTAGCAGTTGAGAGAGGACCCGTCTATTGGAGTTTTATAATTTCCCTGCTTTAAGATGTAACTTTGTAAAGTTGTAAACAAACCATTGGCCGAGAAGTCGTCCATGCATATGCCGCTTTTCCATATCTTCGCTCAAATCTCAATAATTTCATCCGTGACATCCGTTTCAACCATTAATGACCAGTGGTTTTTGAAATGATTTTTATTAGAAATAAGAAGTAGACGATTTCTTATTCATGCTTCAAGAAAAAGGAGGCTAGTAGAATTAAGCGTGATCTCGAAAATGAGATTAATCAATTATTTATGGCAGTTTCTCAAGGTGATCTTAGTAATAAAGATTTGTTAACGTCCAAGCATAATGATCTGGTTCAGTTGCGTAAAGAAAAATGAATGGGGTTCTCATAAGATCTAAAACACGCTGGTTTGAGCAAGGCAGAGAAGCCATCAAAGTATTTTTTTTTAAATAGGGAAAAAGGGCATTGTGTTCATAAGACCATTAATACTATTTTGAAAGTTGATGATAATGTTATTTAACCATTCTAAAAGATCACTTAATGAACAATGAATTCTATAAAAACTGTATTCAAATCATGAATATTTCGATCATACTTGATATTTAAATGTTTATTTTGACAGCATTAATCTTCCCACCCTGATTCGCCTTACAGAGAAATCAGATAGCGGGCCCTATTACATGTGAGCTTAATTATTCCCTCAAATACAAAAAAAACGGTAAAATGTCCGTTCTGATGGATTAGTTTTGAATTTTTATTATAATGTTTTTCTTTTCAGATCTTTCATGGTATTTACTTACTTCCGCTCTTTAAATTAATGCTTTAAAGTACGGGTAAGCTCTCACAGACACAAAAATTTGGTAATCATTACCTTATACCTAAGGGTGATAAATCTCGTCATCTCCTGAAAATTGCGTCCATTTCTTTGCTCAATGTAACAGATAAATTGGCTTCAGCCTGTATCGCTAATTAGAAAATACAACGTGTTCTTCCAATAATTATTCATACTTAATTCATGAACATCAAAAGTGTTTTAATTTCAGGCCTTATCTTGGGGAAAATATTCGTTAATGTATGATTTTAATTTAATGAGTTTTACACTGAAATAATATCTCCCTGTTTTTTTATATTGAATTTTTGAAAAGGCCTTTGATTCAGTTTCCCATAAATTTCTTTTGAAAGTTTTGAGACAAGTTAATTTTTGGCCATCAATTAAGAAGTGGATCCAGACATTGTATCATGACGCCTGATGCTCCTGTGTTAGTGAATGTTTCTTGTCCGAGTCATTCGGGGTGGATAGACGCTGCAGACAGGGGGACGGGCTGAGCCCCGACTTATTATTTGGTGTGCTGAGGTGTTGGGGTACGTTATTCGGAAGTAATAAGAAGATTAAAAGGTATCCGTATTGAGATGTTGAAATTTCGTCTCTCCAGTACGCAAATGATTACTGTACTTTTTTTTAGATGGTTCAGAACAGTTCTATGAAGGAAGCCTTTTCAATATTTTAAATATTTTTGCTAAATTTTCTGGTCTTAAAGATTTATATTTCCAAAAAAACCCCTTCCGCCTGGATAGGATCTACTAAAAGAGCACAGATTGAGGCTATCTTGACCACTCCGAGGTTACATTGGTTAATCATTTGGAATTTTTTAAGACTTAGTAATTACTTTTTTCTGTGTCTCTGGAAAAATATGGTGGGGATAATTATTATAGTGCAATGGGGTCAATTAAGAACCTGAATTCACCACTGGTCGAGACGTAATCTTACAGTGTTGGGAAGAGTAAGCCGGTGGTGAAATCATGCTCTTATCATAATTACATATTTTTATATTACTCTTCCCGATCCACCTTTTGAATTTGTTACAGAGCTCAATCTTATTATTTATTCATTTATTTGGAAAGGGGTTGACCGTGTGACAAAAATCAAATCAAATGATACAAAATTATATGAGGGTGGGGTCAGGAATGGGTTGACATCCCATCCTCTATAGCGAAGCTTAAAAACTAATTGGATCCGCAGACTTCTAAAAAATAGTGATCAGTAATGGGCGATCTTATCTGTAAAACACTAAGATTAAGCGTATTATTGATAGTTGAAGGCGGTTCCATGGAAATATTAATTCCTATGTTGGCTTCCCACATTCTCCTAATCAATTTGGAAAGATGTTTTTTTCTGCTTGGTCTATAATTTACAAGTCTCATCAACCAAACTATATTAATGTTATAAAATGTTCTTGGTACTAAGATAATATTAAGATTGGTAAAAATACATTGTATTATTACCACTGGGTGGTCGAAAAGGTGTAGGACATTGTAATTGATCTGTTGGATAGGATGGCATACATGTCTTTCATTTAATATTTAAGAACGTTCAAGATTCGTACCAATGTTCTTGAATATGGGTCTTGTTAGAGTTGTTAAAAAATTGCTATCCGCAGTTGGTAAACAAAATTGAAACACACCATTGACACTCCGTCCAACCTGTTTATTGTGGGCTGATGTTTAAAGGACAAGAAAGGTATCCAGAAGAATTTATATATTCTATTCATCACAAAGAAAAGGTGCAAAGGAAATATTTTGTCAAGGTGGCACAAATCAACTCGATGTGGGTATGAAAAAAATGGTCCCTTATCTTTAATATGGACATTTAAATTTCCATAATACATAAGTTAGGTGGTTTCAATTTCGGTTAATACATAGAATTTTTGGGTACTAATCTTTTTAGTTAGATTGGTAAATTGAATTCACCCTCTTGTACTTTCTGTAAAAAGTGCAGAGAACCCTTATTCAATATTTTTTGGACTTGCAATGTCATTTTTAAATTTTGGACTGAAGTTCTAGATGGTTGAAAAAGTTAAAAACAACCTGGCCCTCTGGTTTGCATAAGTAGTTTATTGCTTATTTGGCACTACTGTTGGTGAAATATTCTCAATTTAATTTTGATTTTAGTCGTATATATTTTCAAAATGAAAATGAAGTAATAATGTACCTACACTGGACTCATTTCCAAAATGATGTAAAGAATTATTAAACTGGAAAAATTTATGTATCCTGTAATGGGAAGATTGGTCATTTTATACTCGGTGTATATTTAATGTACTATGTTAATATTCATATCACCTGTGTCTCATACATCTATATCTACTACAGTATTTTAAGTGTAACCTTGTAATGTTCTTTGAAAGTTCTATTGTGGATAAATGTTTTTTCTCCTCTGTGAGAAAAAAAAATAAAAAAAACAAAAAATGATTGTATATCTGGGTGTCCCCAACCCTGCGGCCCGCGGGCCATTTGCGGCCCGCTGACGCATCACATGCGGCCCGCGAGTTACTACTCTTCCCATAAAATATCTGATATAATAGATTTAAAAAGATTGTCATTTGAATTCAATTGTCTCAAGTCTGAAACCAAACTTTTCTAAGCATTGTTGGAAAAATTGGTTCCAATTTCCAAATCATCCTAAACCGAAATTTTCTTAATATTGTGGGAAAATTAGTCAACTTTCCTCAAATGACGCCAAAATTTTTCAAAATTTGCTATAAAAGGTAAACATTTCTCGGAAAAAGGAATTTATTTTAATGTTCCTCCAAAGATAGTCGGCTTTCAGTGTAGCTTATTTATGGTTTCCTTTAATCCAAAATTGTGGGTAACTCCTCAATGATTCTCGTAGGCACCAAGACAAACTTTGACCCCCCCGATTACTGGTTGCAGCCCACAATAGTTGTGGGTTCCCAATGCCCCTGCGTCACAAAGGTTGGACACCCCTTGTATACCTCTCATAAAATGGTGGAAATGCCCTCGTGTAAACTTCTTTAATTGCATTTTTGACTCATCTGTTTTTTCATTTTTTTTCGGCCGAATTTTCACTTTTTTCTGAATTTTTTGTAATAAAATTCAAGTGATGTAAAAACCTAACAAAACTAAAATCCCTAAATGATAACCAATTTTAAAACAAAAGGGTGCGGTCTTCTGAGAACAAACTTGTTTTTTTTTTTAGTGGCCTTTATCAAAGTGAAAGTTTCATTCCAATACGGATATCTGACAATCGAATTCCTTTCCCCAAAATTTTTCTTGTGGTACCATAAGCTGTTTTTAATGTTTATAGGTGGGCCAATTCATTCCTGGCATCCATTTTTTTTGCCCCTCGTTCTCAATGCCCAAACTGGGTCCACTGTAATTACTAGATAAACTATCGTTTTTGCAAGGTTGGATTAGTTTAAAAGATAACACAAATTAATTCCTTTTTAACTGACATGGAATAAATTAATCTTATTAATGGCATAGTCTTTGTTCATAAACGTCACACCTCTTTCTGGACATTTTAACACCATGCTGATTGTCTACACATGGGTTCTCAACAGTCGGCCCGCGGGCCCTATCCGGCCCCGCGAACCTTGGGTGGTTGGCCCTTGACACAGTTTTGAATGACAGCAAATAAAGCAAAACAGGGTGGCATCTGGCCCCGCGCAGAATTTTTGACAGGGTATACAGCCGCCATGGCGCCGCGATCCGAAAATAGTTTAGAACCCTGGTCACACAAGTTATTTTGATAATTTATGATTCTTTTGAATAATTATGATTTCATTATATCTCACCACCATTCATTTGTATGATATGGGATTTTAGTCCCATTGGATTTGTCCTGCTTGCAGACTGTACACAAGACTTTCTTTGGTAGCCATTATGTGTTTTCAAACATCCCTCCTTTTCTGTGTAAAAACTTATACGCATTCAGTGATTAGCTTCGTACATGTCACAATGTAGAACATTCTGAACTTTCTCATTTACCCGATTTGCATTATGATCATGAGCTCAATGAATATTTTAATGATTATTGTAAATGACATTTTAATTTCCAAGCTTATCTGATTCTGCTGGAGTTTGGCGACAATAATTTGTGCACAAATAATTTTAAAAAATCAAATGAGGGTCACACATGTGAAAGGTCCTTTCAGGTCAAATGTGTCATATAATTTATGTCCCCCATTCCCAACTGGAATAGCAATGACACTTGTTCTTATTTTGAAATTTATAAACTAACTTGATGGTATGATAAATATCATGAGTTTAGGTACAGAAAGCCCTAAACTCAAAAGATTTACAAATCTTGGGAGGGGTATTCTTGTGGAAAGGGGGTAACGGGGATATACCAGCTGAGTATGCGTTATCATTTTCAGCCCCCTTTCTTGGTATATAGATCAGTCTTTTTTTATTGGAATTGGTGTAATGTAAATGATTGGTTTTTGTTACAAGTATATTTTTTCTAGTGTAATCAGGTTATAAAGAATGCTGCAACAACCCCAAGTATGGAAAAAAGTGCTGCCCACAATGGCTCAAGATACGTTTTGAAAGTTTTCTCCTTAGCTTTTTGGGGCGTCGCCCCAAATCTCCACTAAAACTGTTTTTTCACCAAATCCGGGCCTCCAGAGTCATCCATTTGGTGCCCCGTTCTCTCTTCTTTCTTCAAAATCCTGCCTTTGCCAGATATGGCAGCTAAGTTTAACATCACATGCAAACAGATCGTGGTTCACAACTGTAGGTATACTAAGTACAGTTAACTTAAGTGAAATTTTACTTTAATTTGTGATCACCTGTAACAATAGCACGTTTTATTCCGGTGATTCATATTATTTAAATAATACTTTATCATTATGAACCCAAAACAGTACAAATAGCGTGATAATGAAAACCTGAACAGTGAATGTTGCATATTCGATATATTTGTAATAATCCTCGTAATGACCTCCTTCCCTTACACTACATGCCACCCCACCACCTAGCTAGTGATCAGATGTCCCCTTTTAAAAATGCCGGTCACAGGACTGAATTTAATGTTTTCATTTGTTGGCCATGAATTCATCTTGTGGGAAAATAAAATAACTATTTACCCTAGATTACATCTTTAGACTGTACTCATATTTAATAACATCACCACTAATAATTTTTGTTCAGGTGCTACTGAAGAGACTTATGACACGACCTTTGTTATTTGAAGCACCTCTTAGTCTCGTTTATGATCTTGCAGTGAACAGTGAACTCAAAGAGCGAGCTGACTCCAGGATTATCATGGGTGAGTACAGGGATTCAGATTTAGTACATTCTAAATTTTTAAAGTTCAAATGATTCTAATCGTCAAAAAAAAAAACAGGTAGAAACTGCCTTCTTCCTCTGCTCTGCTTGTTGATGCATTTTCTCATCTCAGTCAAGACTAATTGATCAGGAATCGATTATAGATATTTTGGATTAATCCATTTCCTGAGAGGGTAACATCTACTGTCTGTTCAATTAACTTAGATGTCCAGTTTTTATTAATTATTTCCAAAAATATACGTTTTCAAAATAAATCACGAAAAGAAAGTTGTTGGGTATATTTGGACCTAAGACATTTTTTACATGAAACAAGGAATGGGACATTTTAAACCTTCAAATCTTTTGAAATTTGGGTATTTCACCCTCGTTTTGAAAATGAGCGAATAAAGGTTTGGTACCATTAGTAATTACGTTTTGTGGAAGGTTCCATTGACTCCATTTAGTAGGTAGTAAAAGTTGTCGTCGGAGAAGATGATTCACGATTAATAGGCCTATTGTCCGCCACCTTTGACTGGTATGAATGAATAATGCCGACTGATATGAAATGAATAATGCCAACTGTGTTCAACAAGATCAAATCCGAACCATTGTTATTTGCAGTGAATTTACAAACGAGGTATCCAAAGTTCCAAACGGCATTAACTTGAATGGACGGCATTATAGGAGTGCTATGTGATTTAATTTTGTTCGTAAACCAATTGAATAAACCGGCCGGACCTCAAAGATTAAAGTATTTCAACGATTATTTATATGCCCATGCCTTAATGCACGCACAAACATCACGAATCAATATTTGGTTAGTAACATGGCTTTGAAAGTGCCCCTAGTTAGGTTCGTGAATGGGTCTGGCCAGGAAAATTTCAGGAGTCAAATTCGATATTCACTGGACCCCATTTGTGGTTCGTTTTGTTAATAAAAATACGTGTAAATTGAATAAAAATACGAAGAAGAAATATTTTCAACTTGGAACCATGATCTTGTTGTTCCAATGATGAATAACAACTTTTCTTGTCATGATAGTTTCGAAGACCGATGTTTGGAAATAATTAATACCAGAATTTCGTCTGTCTCGGCTTTCAAAGAATAAAGCTGTGGCCGCCCCATGACCTTTTGACCCTGGCAACATGACCTTTGGCCTCAATCACATATGAAGGGATTCGCATGGTGCAACCCTAGACACTATTTGGTTCCCATTGAAGTTCAACTTTTCAATTGAGGCAATTTAAAAAAAACTTAACCATTTAAGTGACACACACATCCACACAAACAAAACACATACATCCACACATACACACGCACAACGGATTGCTAGTGGTCCCTGCCAGCTATAGCTGGCGGCCCACAAAAACTGGACATCTAAAGTTAAAAATTGAACAGACAGTAGTGATATCGCTGATTTGAACAAGAAATAATTACAAGAATATTTTTTCGACTAATATTCAATCCGACAAATTTTTATTCAAATTTATTATGAACCTTTAAACAATGCTCTTAAATCATTCATGAAAGTTACTGAAATATTCTCTTTTGTACAGCATCATCCATTATTTTTGTGAATACCCCCTTATTACAACTCATATCCTACTCATGTCAGTGGTTAACCGGTCCAACAACCCCACTGATCTGATTGGATAAACCGTTTGACTATAGTCAGGTTTCCTTACGTATTTGTTGGATTTTTATGGAGAAGGAAAACTATACATGTTTCTGAAAGCTTATGGTTCACCAAAATAAGGAAAATCAATGTTGGCATTTTTTAAAATTCCCCTATGTCGGCCCATTTTGGATTTCAAAATGCCGCCAATTTTTTGCTCATTACTCGGATTCCATGAGACGCGTAGAAGCATGATTCTGTGTCTATACCCATGTTTTTAAGGGTCAATGAATCAATAAGATCATTGATAACACATCAATATTTGGTTTTGGCAGCATATTTAAATTCAAAATGGCCGCCAAAAAAGTCGCTTTTTGTTTGCCCCATAGCCCCGGTTTTTCTTTGAGACTAGTAGAGGCATAATTCCAGTGTTTTTATCCATGTTTCCATGGTCTAGAAATTTTAAATAAATATTTTCATAGAAACATTGGATCACTACTGGTTATGGCAGCCATACTTACTTTAAAATGGCCGCTATAGCATTGTAGTATTTACAGACAGTTTACATTGAAAATGTGGATAAATGTGGCAAATTGACGTCTGTGATATTTCTGTTACTTGCCTTTAGGAACTATTATCTGGTAATATTCGTCGTTTCCACCAAGCTCAAAAGTTTAAGATGGTGGCCAATATAGCCACCTTTACAAATCTTTTAAACTTTTAATTACCATATTTATGTAATATGTTTAGTTTACAACAACATCATCCAGAGAGTATAATAAAATTGTAATTATAATCCGAGCTATAGGTCTTTGACAATAGAAAGTCCAATCTGATACTATTGCCAAACTAAATTTCGTTATGCGGCTCCAATTTCATCAGATGGGGTCATATGGCCATCTCAAAGGATTTTTTTAAAAATCTCTTAATTGCCATACCCTGTTGTATATTGTTTGCTTATCATCGATAAATGTGTTATAACAATACAACATCATTTGATATAGTGTCTTATTAAGGTAAAAAGCGTAAAATAAAGGAGGAAATTTTGGTTGGCCTAAACACATAATATGATAGATTAAGAGCATAACCCGTGATTAAACACACACTATTGATAATAAGAAAGTAGCACAATAAAAAAATACATGGACAATAAATGCCAATTTAAGGACATCCTCAACTCTTTGGAATGGGTGAACTTTCATTGCTTTCTTAAAATTAACAATGGACATGGAGTGGCAAACAGGATGGGGAAAGAGTTTCCAGAGGCTAGGGGCCTGGCATTGCGCTAAGTTCCTGTCACCCCCTGACCTCTTTTGTATGAGGACAGTGAGGAGCATCTTGTTATCCCCTTTCAGACCGCAAGACTGACCTGCCAGGATATACAAGGGAGGTATTCCGACAATTAGTGATGACATTGTCCCAGAATAACCCTTGTAAGAATCCATCAGCTCAGAGACAACACACTCATAGGAGCTTTTTGAATGGAGTAAGTTGGTTTCCTTCTGTCCGTCTTTGTTTATAGTAATGGGATTGTCTCTAATGCATATTGACCATAAAATCCGTATATAGTAATTTTTTGTTTTGTTAACATGCTCCAATTCCGTTGTAACCCCCTTATGAGACCTTTAAACCTACATATTGTCATCATCATCTGTAGTAATATCATATAAATATATAATTTTTTTGGTTTAGCAACCCAAATATCATTAAGAAAAAATAATAGATAATTTTTTTTTTTTTTTAAATTTTTAAAATTGGCTATTTTTTCCTAACATACAAATTAATATAGGGCCAACCTTCAAACACCCAAAAACTTATGAATTGTTCAGTTTCATCACTATTTAGTTTTATCTTCAATAAATTACAGCAAAAGTTAAACTAAAGTACAAAAATCTGTCTTTCCCCTTATTATAATAATTCATATCTGTCATTTTTGTCTCAACAATGCTCACATTTTCAAAATGGCCACCTTCGAAACCTTTAAATCATTGCCAATACCTAGGCTATCATCCACGAACCTTGGACCGCACTCTCTCTTATAAGACCCACAATCGAGAATACCGAGATTGGAAGTATATGTCACGCAATAATATCTTGAACAAACCACTGCACAATATTGGGTGCTCGCCCACAAAAATAAAAAAAGCCTAAGACCGATGCACTTGCCCTTTGCTACTCATCGTGCAGAGTTTTTATTCTTGCCCTGTAAATGGAAAGATCAACCCTGCCAAGAAGCTGATCCAGCGTTAAATGCCTCATGCCGGCTTTACAGGATGCCGCCTCCGTCCAACACCAATGGAACACTTATACATCCTAGCAGGATTGCTTTTGCTCCACCAGAACATCCGTCTTAGTGTAGCGAGCATGCACGAGCGTTGCTGCCAATTTCTAATGTTTTCTCTTACGCAAAGTCCACCTCTTGAAACATTCTCTAAGGAGCCTTAAGAGGGCTGCGCCTTGTGAAAGACAAGATTTTGCCATCAACCAATAACACTATTGTATTGAACCCTGGTGAGTATCTCCCACCTGGGAGCTACTCCTCATGGGCTGAATGGGCTCAACAGATTGAGAACCAGAATTGACCGATCTAAGGTTCCTTTGCAGAAGCGGGCTACCTGGAATCAGATCAAGACACTATACCTGTGGTTGTGGAACATCTCTTGGTCTGGCCCACTTCTGGAGTCAACAATGCACAAACAAGGAAAGACCTTGCGGAATTCAGTGGAGCAGCCCAACGTTGAACCGGTCTCTGGCTGGATCATATTTAGAACAGTGTTGGAACGATCAGAAAAGATTATCCAAGAACAGCTAAACAAGTGTAAATTACAGTATGGGGTGAGATATATTTTTGCCATGCGAAACTCATATTTTTTTTATTTAGTTTAACAACTTAAAATGATCAAGATGGCAGCCAAAATGACCACCTTCCAGACTTTGAACTTATAAAAATTGGGATGAAAATTAAATACAAATGAATGACATCGATATTTGTTCTTTTACTACTCTGGCTAAAACTGTTAGAAAGTCATGATCTGAGTTTCTCTTTTGTTAAACTTGCCAAAAAAAATCAATCTTCGTGGGCAAATATGGGCATCTTGCAGATCTTTAAAAAAACCTTAACTTGTGCCATATATGTAATGTATTGACCCCCACCCCATCTTAACAGCTTTTAACCAAATACAAGGTCAAATATCTTTTTCTAATGGTAAAGAATACTTTTACATCTTTTTTTTAAATCGTTTTATTTTTTTTATTTTTTTTATTTTTTTTATTTTTTTTATTTTTTTTATTTTTTTTATTTTTTTTATTTGTTTGAAAATTTTGATTTTAAGCATGTTTTACACAGCAAAGATATCGATATGACCTTCTAATATGCCACCTTGAAGACACTATATCACGTCTTAGTTTTTTCCTTTTTTATCAAAACTAACGGATGTTAACTAAATCTAGAGAGATTTGTGGTAAATTTCTAACTTGTTAAGAATCTTTGAATGCAGCCATACCGGCAGCCATCGATTGGAATTGCGAGCCTGTTAAAAATGTCCGGGTCAGAAAATGTCCAGATACCCAAAGGTTTAACGCATGTTTAAAGACATAATTTCACACGTAAACTTGAAACCTTACCATTTTTGCAGGGCACACTCTGTCCTACTATACACTACTACGTGTTTCGCATATACCTTTTGTAGGCAACACTCTTTTACTTGGCCGCCAGTTTGAAAGTCAAGATAGCTGCTACGTCGAAATCATCCGTTGTTGTTAAACAATGTTATATGGACCCTGACACATGGGTAATCGCTTGGGCTTTATAGACACTAGAATCATTAATTTAACTGGTAATAGAGACCGGAGTGTGGGCAAAACGTCTTCCTTCCCCTGACGGCCATTTTGAACTTTCAAGATGGCTTCCACAACCTAATGGTCCATTGTTGTTTATAATGTCTTATTAGATTTTGACCATGAAAACATGGGTAATAGATGCCATAATCATGCCTCTACTGGTTTCAGAGAACATGTAATCCTCAAAAAACAAACTTCCCTTGGCGGGCCCCATTTTGAATTTCAAGATGGCCGTCACAGCCACTGATCTAATGTGTGTTGCAGTGAGATTGACACCTGAGGGCCAACAATGGTTTAGATGTGGAATTACTTTTCTAGGTGCTTTAGAATCCAAGATATAGCACATTATAGGCTCAAAATGGGCGGCCATTTTGAATTATCCAAGATGGCTGCTTATATGCGTTTGAAAAAATGGCCAACATTGATTTTCCCTGTTCTTGTGTCAGCTGAGCTTTAGAAAAATGCAAAAATTAGCAAATCTTCCCTAAAAGCCCAACAAATAGAAATGTGAACATAGTGAACCTGACTACAGCCACCCAAGGTTTTACTACTTTATGGGCCAATCATAACACAGCTTATAGCCTAGGTTCGGTATTTCTAAATGGCCAATTAGTTGGCAGGGGCCCTGATCGTTGTGTTCAGGGTTTTCTATTCTTCCATTATTCGTTCCTTAAGGTGGGAATAGTTTTGTCGCTATGGTCATTTGAGGAAGAATTTGATAGCTTTGTAATTGGAACCATGGGGGAGAATTGGAATAAATATGGGGCTGGGGGACAACACTTCTGATTTTCTGGCAGTGTTTATGATCAGCTCGGACCCATCAAGAATCATAAAACCCATATGTATGTCAATGAACTTCTGAGTAGGCACTCTTCCCTCTTTCAATACTAAGTCTAACATTTTCATCAAATGAGTTAAATTCAACTTTCTGAGGTAAGTTGGGGAACGAGGCTTGTGTATCACAAAACGCCCCTTTAATACAACCGCCTTTTTTGGTAATATTTCCTTTTTGATTATTTTGTGTTTTGTTTTACGCAAAATGTCCAAGACTCATGGATTTTGTTTCCTATAAGGTTTTTGCTTTTGGTGAAAACACCCTAATAACCTGTCGATTATTATTTTCACCGGTTAAAAAATTGTTTTAACCAGGAGAAAAAGCAGTAGACTTGTACGCAGCGAAGCATGCAGTACGCACCCAAAGAAAGCGAGATAGTCTCAGCAGGCATGGAGTAGAACTTCCACCCAACCAGAGGAGGAGAAAGAGAACCATTTAGAATTCCTCCTAATAAACCATGACTGTGGAACAAGCACAGGAATCATTTGACGGTAAGCTACACCTGTTGCAAATGTTGGTAGATAGTAATGCCATGAAATCTATGTAGTTTTAACTCCTGTCATGTATTTCATTAGAAACTTGTTCCACAAGAGCAGTTCACAATAAAGTCAGAATGGAATGGGTGCAAATTAGAGGGTGGGGGTTCTCAAGTTCTGTTTTTTGGATCTTGACGTGTCTCTGAGAGTTCCTGGGAATTTGGACCCTCCATCTTATACCTTAAACTTACGTTTGCTCCTTCGTCCGCTGTCGTCCGCATAGGTGATTTTTGTTGAAAGTTTTCCACTGTCCTTTCTCCATACTCAGTTCGCAAGCTTCCTCTCAGTTGGTGTCCATGTCTCATAAGTCCCTCTCCACAGTATTTTTCCATGTAGTCCTTGGCCGTCCTCTTGGGCTTTTTTCCTTCTGGTTGCCAATTGAAAAACTTGGTTGGCATCCGGGTCCTCTGGCAGTCTCTGCACTGTCCACCTACTGATCTATAACGTTTACGAAGAATATCGTGACATACGGCTGGTTTATACATCTTTCTCACTTCTATGTTTTGATGCGATCAGACCATTTAATGCCCAGGAGTTTGCGAAGACAAAATCGACCATCAAAAGCATCTAACTTTTTCTATGAGATCTTTTGAGTTGCCCCAGGTCTCAGCGAATCAAGGAGGACAGAGATGACATTGCTGTTGTACAGTTGCATCTTTGTGGACAAGCCCCCCCCCCCCTTGATTTTTTTTTGCTTCTCCAATCGGGTTGTTCATGTCCTGAATGCCAGCACTTGCTTACCTTTACGTCTAGTACCATTCCAATCTTCTCCCATCTGCGCGATGTAACTGCCAAGTAAGTGGAATCCATTGACATCATTGAGATGCACAACTTGCAAGGTGATCTTGAGTTTTCTTGCAGTTTTCCTACTTCCATTGTCCCTCTGTTTTTGAACCAATTTATTTCAAGCCTATCTCGCACCAGCTTTGCTGGCCACATTGTTTGTCATATTCTTCATCTCCTTGCTCTCCTGACATCAACGCAATATCATCTGCAACGTCTATGTTCACCCAAACGATCCCTCCGATCCATTTGGATGCCATGTTTGCACGTGTCCATGTGTTTTTCATGACCCAGTCTATTACGATGCCAAAGTCCGATGTGTATAAAATGCACCCCCTGTCGTACCCCAGTCACAATTTCACACCACTCTGTCTGTTCCATCCTTGGTTTTCACACATTCAGATTCCTTGTAAACCATCTTTGATAACATTGATGATCTTTGCTGGAAGTCCCCCATAGACTCCATGACTTTCCAAATGGAGGGTCTATGGAGGTTATCAAAATCTTGGTAAAGTCGCTGAAGGTAACCTAGCACCGGTTTCTGGAAGCCCGGCTTTTTCTATAATACTGGTCGGCAGGCTGAATATTTGCTCTGCCATGATCGCTTTGGTCTAAAAAACCCTGCTTGCTGTTCCACGAAGTTGCTTGTCCACGGCATCCAACGGCATCTATACCAATTTTTGGTGCCAAAAAAGGACCCTTATCCATTACAACAAGCTTCCACGCGAGCAGTGACAACTATAATTAGGATGATTTCACACACTAGTCTATTTAAATATTTCTCTCGTCATCCAATTAACCGGGCGCCATTGCCCAGTGATAAGGAAGTAGTGCCCCACAATCCACACCCAAGCCGGTGCAATTATCACCAATGGCCAAATTCCCACGATTTGGTAGCCAACTGGGCGAATTTGGTACTTCGGCCCCCGAACTGCAAAGGCCCAAATTGAATTCGCGAATTTTAGGCTACTTTTCACTGTTCAATAGACGACATGTAAAAAAGTAGAGATAAATACGATTTGGAAACGTGTTGTTAAGTTGTTTCGTACAAACACACAATGATGTTCTTGCTACAAAAAAGCATAGAAATCAATTAATAACACCGCCCGTAGGGTCACTGTGCAGCCGTGTGACGGGTAAACAAATGGTGCTGTAATCAGTTTTTTTTTCAATACACTTAACAAGAAAAGAAAAAGCGAGTGAGCACCCGGGTGAGCAACTACTGGAAGCGAAATTTATTCTTTGTTAACCTTCGTGTATCACAGTTCATCTTGCATGCTGTGATCGTTCTATTGTAGTGTATGTATTTTATACGCTTGATCGCCTTTATTCAGTTATATTGATTTAAAATTCCAACATCGCAAACAAATCACTCGCTAGTCTAAGTGGTTAAGAATGCTTCCTAATCTCTCCACGCGAAGGCGAACCCCCACTTTTGAGAAATTAATTTGATCTTGAATTTTGTTCAAGTGAAATCATCGAGTTCCAAAATTACCGCAAAATATGGTTAAATGCTCCTACTTCACTTTTGAGGCTTTTATTTTTCGGCCAACTTTTTATCGCTCGTCTGCCCTCGAATTGGGCTTAATAAGTTTTGGCAACCCTGCAATGTGTGTGCATAAGCACGAGGTGGTTACGCTGGACCGCTGGGTTATTAACAATTATGAATATGCATAGGTACCTATGGCTGAAAGTTTCAGTTGTTTTGAAAAATTTGGCTCGAATGTTCAGAAGGGTCGACTGCAAATTACCTGAGCAAAGATACTTTTAGGAATGAAGGTACCAGTGCCTAGTAAATTAGGCCCCATCTGCAGGCCCTGTATGAAATTACGTTCAAAAGTTAAACATTTTGGAAGCTGAGTTAACGTAGGAGTTTTCACGAAAGTATAAGATTTTGCTATCAAAGAAAGATAATCCAAATTGTAATTTAATTCTATAAAGATACTATATACAAAACATGCCTTTGGTGTGGAGTAATGACTTCACAAACTCGAGTTACGTGCATTTTCCCTATACCAATTTTGTGTGCTGTAGAGCGTGCATTTTCAACATTCCCGTTTCTATGGAGGATGACCGTCAACTTGTTGTAATGCTATACCAGAAATGCAAATTTTGGGCCAAATTTGCCATTTTTCCTCAAAATTTTGACATTTTAAGCAAGTGTGGAAATTTTGGTTTCAGATTGAGGAAATTGGACTAATTTTCCAACAATTTTTTAGAAAAATTTGGCTTCTGATTGAGAAAATTTGACAAATTTTCCAACAAATTTGAGAAATTTTGATAAAATGACCCATTGCTATGCCAAAATTGGCATGAAAAAAGGGGGTCATTGATATATCAGAAGGCTGAAAATGAGACCGATGTTTGCGGCACTTCCCCGTATGGTAATTTGTGTTGAGTACCCCAGGCTTCAACCAATCCCATAAAGCATTGTAACACTCACAGGTACTTTGGGATAAAAGTACTGAATAGTTCTAACAACTCTTTCACGATCATGTTGAAAATTTCTTAAAGGGGCACCACTTGACCCTCAGCCTCAACCCCACCTTTCACACTATCATATTATTTTTCTTATTTACCCTGTGAAATCTTAGGGCTAAAGGTTATTTGGTTTGCAAGATATGAGCGGAAATGTACTCCATTTTGGTCAACCAGTAGTAATTCACACAATACCCTACAGGACTTTCAAAATCACATTGAAAATGAATTGAAATATTGGGTGGAAACTTTACAGATGGGGTTTTGGGTTCTTCTTAGCGTGTCCACGTGTCATTAGTAATGGCTTGTGGTGGTGTCAGGATTTATTCAACTGAGTAAGCTGATCCAGGGCCGCGTGTATCCACGATACGGATGCTCCTAACATGGCCCACTTTTTTTGAGACTGGGGGCGGATTGGGAACAGTCAGGGGTTTACACCCTACTCTTATTCGACACTGACTGCGAAGTACATGTACAGTTGTGACTCTCTGTACATGGGACCGACGGTTTAACGTCCCCTCCGAAGGACGGGATGCTTTCATGATTCATTTGCCCAATTCCAAGTGAACCATGGAGGAGAGCGGCATTCTGTATTTAATCAATAGCTCGTATACAGATTAGATCCAGAATTGAGCATCCGAATAAATCCCAGCAAGTGACCCCACCGGGATTCGAACCCGGGATTTTTTGATAGATTTGTGCCACAGGCAAGCACCCTAACCGCTAGGCCATTTTATCATGATGAAAACTTTATATCGGGTCATCCCCCTGTAAGAAGAGCAAATAATAATTCTTTGAGTAATGATAAACTGATCATGTTGATGTATTGATTGATAAATGGTTTGATTTTTACTCTAGATTCTGATAAGTTTATCTTAGTACTGAAGGGAGGCATGGTGCTGGGAGGAAATGACAACTGGACATGTACAGAAGGAGAAATGCTGTGTAAGTCATTAACCCTATTCCACTCAACCCCTGAAATTTTGAGCCTTATGGCACGGTGAGCACAAAACAGGGTCTGTAGCAAATCTCTGATTTTGGTAATTTTGGATGGTTTGAAGTTTCTTTCAATAAATTCAGACATTTCTGATGCACTTCCATGTTGATTTGTATTTAAAAAATGGTTTAAAGAGTCACAGATATCCAATTTTGTCAATTTTTATCCTAATTTTGGTCCAAATCTTGGTAATAAAATAGCAATCAAATTTGAACAAAATATCATATCCACCCCATTTCTTTTTTATTATGCAGAAAATGATACCATATTTGCTATATAAGCATATAAGTAAAGGAAACCCTGAGCAGATGTTTCAGTGATGCAGCTTTGCTTCTATAGGATTATACAAAATAAGATTGCAGATAGCCTTCAAAATGTAAACTGGGCAAGTGAAATAGGGTTAAAGGGAAAGTCATCTACATACAATCCTGCCTGCCCCTCTCCCTTTTTATAGTCAATTTCCAAAAGGGTCTAAATCCATTTTTGGTCGAAATTGAGTTATTAGTAGAATAAGAGAGTGTAATTTTGACACTAATTTCATGTTTCAAGCATACTCCGTTCAGATTTTTCGAAACAAATGCTATATCTTACAGAAAATTAAAAAAATATCCAACTTTTTTCCATGAAAGGTGTTAGTAACATTCTTAGCCAAATTAACCCCCACAAAGGAAATTTTAAAAGCGATATGGTGTTGAGAATACTTTAAACATAAAATCAGTGGTTTGCTAAAAATACTCAAAATTGGTGTTGTTGCGCATGCATCTTGAAATCCACTATGTAAATAAACTGTCGGGTTTAATTGTCTCATAATTGGTGATTTTGTAATTGAAGTCACTATAGACTCTTGTTTCTGCATTTATGCTATATGGAGTGAATAAAGCTGTTGCTTACATATTAACCCTGTAAGAACCTCCAGCAGCAGCAGAAGCAACAGCAGTAGTAGATCCAAAGTTAGGATATGAAGATATTTTAGAACAACAACTTGGACAATTTAGCCGGCATTAAAATCAGTCGACAGCCTTCCCCAACCAGTAACATAACCTGACCACATTTCCAAAATCCTATCCCTTAAATCTTCAAACAGCAGATGTTTTTATCTTGAATCCTAGGCCAAAGTTCAACAGAGGTGACGTCAAGACTTCTTTTTCTGGGGGAGGGGCAGAGGGCAAAGCGAATTTCTTTTTTTGGGAGGGGGGAAGTGAGATTTTTTTGGGAAAACAACCAAAATTTAGATATTTTGAACAACTTTTCCCCAAAATTATTGATATTTTGCCTCAAGTCGCTGATTTTTGCCAAAAATTCATAATTTTTCTGGCTGAGGGGGTGTGGCAAACTGGGGGTAGGAAAAAATAGGGGGAAATCCCCCCAATTCCCACCTCTGGTACCACCACTGAAGTCCAAGTGTGTATACATCCAAGCAGCTGTATCCGACAATTGTATGAATTATTTAATAAATGTAAATTTTTCCTTCTTTTTCAGGGGTGCCAAGAAAAGTGAAGCACAAGACAAAACTAACAGCAAAAGGAGACACTCTCACTCTGCAGCTCTCTGGTTCTGCTGTCTTAGAAGCATGCAGTAAATATCCTAATACAATATTGTATATACCATCTACACTAAGATAAGATCAGACAGCTGTTACTCCAAGTGCTCAGACGATTTGACAAAAAACTGGTTCCCAATGAGCCTCAACTCATATAACAAAGAAATAAACTCTCAGAAGGGAGGTTTAGTTGCCATCAGGGTTCTACTAAGTGTAGGGAGCACCGCTTTAGAAAATGAATTAAAATATTCAGTGTTTCCGTAACCTGACCACTATGAATTCAACAACCGTTACAGCTTTATTCTGTAAGGTAGTTGAATTCACAGTGGTCAGATAAACCTGGTCAGGTTACGGAAACACCCGAAAATATTGAGTAAATCCTATAAAATTGTACAGGATCTAATGGGATATTTTAAGTGAGGATTTTTTTTTTTTGCTTCTAAGGAAGAAATAAGTTTGTACACAAAGTTTGTACACCCCTGGTTACCAAAGGTGATGCACAGGCTTAACTGTATTTTGCGAAACAAAACACCCATTGGATTGTAACACACTTTATTCTGTTATGCATGTTATGTATGCATGACGGAATAAAGCGTGTAATCCAATGGGTGTTTCGTTTCGCAAAATACAGTTAGCCTGATGCATGTACTTGTGAATTTTTTTATCAATTCCATGAACAAAAGAATTCCACATGCAAACAGATGCCTCGTACATGGTAACTAAACCGCCCAATTGAACTTAGTGATAAGTACACCAGCATACCTTCATCAGTGTGACATTATGTGCAAAAGATTGCGACGAATGAAAGTGACAATATCCAATATGCACCGGTCTCACTGGTTATAGCTCCATATACCACAGGGAGAGCTCTCAGGAAGTCATTGAACCTATGATAGACATTGTACCTGTGTTCGTGTTACATTTACAATGCAATATGGCGAATGGAAATGACCATACCCAGAATGCACTGCAAAACCCTCGCTGGTTTCTACTGAGCCTTAACTCATGTAACACAGGGAGATAACTCTCAGGAATCTGTATCTATTGATTTTATACAAAGAGGGTTTCCGATTGAATGAGCGAGTAAGTTAACTTGCAATATTGATTATTCTCCACATGTTAGTGTCCATAAAATAAGCCCATTGAACCCGCATCAGTTCGCTTCATGCTGCATTCTGGGGAATGTGAAATTGGTGAAGTCATATGGCAGCCATTTGCATTGATGTGCACATCTACAGGCATCGTTTCCACATCAGTGAAGCACCACTACAAAATTGGTAGCATTTCTCATGCCATATTATTCACATGCTTAATCCTTTGAACACGGCAAGCGACTCCAGTCGCTCAACGGTCAAAATTTTGTTTCAAAAAGGTCAAAATTATTAATTTTCAAGTGCATATTCAGAATCAGAATGAAAAATGCATCTAAATTAGTCCAAACAAGCCTAGTCTTTGCTGATATTCTTTTTAGATGGCTTTCCAAATGACCTGCAAGCATTTGTGACGCCATTTTATAAAGCCACTGACATATGTGCTATATTACGTATACAGAATTGGCCCGTGTCGAAAGGGTTAAATTTGCCATTGTGTAGTGAAAACAAGACCGTTTGGGTTGGCAAATGTCTGCCATAAAAATGGAGATTACATACTAAGACAACTCTATCTCTGAGTATAGTAGATATTTTATTTAAAATATGAGTTGCCTCTTTTGTTTTGCATCCTGTAATCATTTCTTATGTAAATTTGAGTAAATAAAGTTTTTCTATTTTATTTAAATTGGTGTGGTGAATGTCTATGTCAAGAGTGCAATGTCACTAACGTTCTCACCATGAGTAGGAGAGTGTGACACACTGTTTTAAGTGTTTCCCTTTGGTATTGAAAGTCCCTGGTTCAAATATCGGTTAGGCAACTTGCTGAGATTTATTCAGGGTATATAAAGCAACAGTACCATATTTCATGTGGCCCTTCTTGGTGTTAAGATTTTGGTGCAGTTGGATTTGTTTTTAATGAACTATAAAAGAGGTCTAGCTGCAAATTATCCCATGTCAAGAAATAATATACAAATATTGACTGCTATGTAAGGAGCATGGTTGAAACTATAAGCCCAAGGTAATCTCGAAACCATACTCTGCCCCGGGGCGTAAGCCAAGGGGCGTGATATGGTTTCGAGATCACCGAATGGGGAATGCAAGCAGTCAATATTTGTTTTATATACCGAATATATATGGATTCTTGTCAACTAATTGGTTAAAAGAACATTCCAAGCCTGGAATCTAATACCATGAACATAGGCCTAATTATGTGTAGGCCATGGTTGAACTGAAGTCTGAAGTTACAACAATTTTAAAAGATAGTTCTCCACGGCTCAAAATTCATGAAGAGTTAGCAAAATCCTCATGACCTATGATATCAACCATCCTTGTGTTGTGGAAGTGACATTGGCGTCCAAAACAGATCGCCATCATCAGCTTCTTGTGTAGTCTAATTTTTCTAGTTCTGAATTTGGCAGCTTTTCCACAGCCTGCAGATTGGCCGTCACCAACGTCAAATAATCCTCGAATATCTTCACAGCATATTTTACCTGCTGTTTGGTATTAGCACTAACAGCTGAATCTATGATTCCATTCAGATCTTCATCTGCAAGCTCAAAGCATGGCTGCTTATGCTGTGATTCAGCTATTTCTTTGCCCCTCTTTGTACCAGGCTTTATCAGGGAACAACAATCAATGGAAATTGACTGTGGCTGTCTGCCGTTTCCCGTAATCAGATTTCACGTTCATTCATCACACTCCGTTTGGAGCTTCCACGGTTGAGAATATTACCAGAGCTTCGACAGCTAAGGGACATAACAACGGCCCCATAATGCAGCGGGCACACAGCAACCAGCTATGCTATGCATAATGACTATGCTAGCAAATTATGCAAATAAGTTTGACGCAATCGTCCAATGGCGGTGCCCTGAGGTGTCACCAATTTCCTGAGTCACTGTCAGAGGCCTGGCTTAATACAGTACTGAATACTGGTCAACAAAATGTGATGGTCTGCAGGGGGGTAGGACACAACCGGCTCGATTTGGGAATTGGGGATTTCCAAACGGTAATTTGGGGAACTGTTACGTGTATTTAAAAATTGTGCCAAATTGTGTAAGCACGTATTTCAATACGGAATAAATCACAATCTCATCATATTGCGCAGTTCACACTCCATAGAAAAACGTTTTACACAATTTGGCACTCGCCAGTGGCGTTACTATGGCAGTCTCTGTCTCAGTGACATTATAAAATCAACTCTTAAACCTTCATTCAAAAGTTCTTAGTAATATCATTATAATTTAGGAAAAAATTATTGACGTCAAAATCCGTTGAGGTTAGTGGATTAACCTCCCTGCAAAACAGTGTAATTTCCCATAACAGCCATTTAAGATTTAAACATTCGTGACCAGGCCTAGCCTTTAGTCAAGTCTGTGTGTAACCGTTCGATATGCTAAGCACGCCCTCCTACGGTAGGTCTTTGAAAAAGAAGTTGATGCCGTTTTTAATTCGCCGTTGCTGTTAGGTTGGCATGTCCTACCCCCTGATGGTCTGCTTCAGTCAGATATTCCTTAAACCAGCTTCAATATGTACACTCATAATACAGATGGATATTCCATACGGCTTTATGCTGGGAAGAGGTGTCCCGGTCATACTTTGTGAACTATGCCCACTTCATTTTGGTTCAGTTCTTGAAGCTAGTTAAATTTATGCCTCCACTTTTAACCAATCAGATGACAGGGATCTATATATGAGGTATATAAATGATTTTTACACAGCAAGTAGATAATGGTGAATTCAACAGATAAGGTATGAAACCACGCAAGGGATCAAACTGATGCAGGAGGATACCTTGAGTATATAAACAAGAAAGCAAGGTGTATCAACCTTGTGTAGTGGAGAACAGAAGAAACAAGACATGACGAGGGTAAGGGTAAAAGGGAAGGACAAGAGTCACAAGACAGACAACAAAGTGCACTTTAATGAAAGAGCACAATATAACACCACCACCACATATTGAACTGCAATTACTGGTAAATTGCAGAGAACGAAACAGAAGTTGGAGGCAGAACTACAAGGCTGCAGAAGACAGTCAATGTGCACTTCAATGCAACATACAGATAGCTATATTTTGGATACTATCATGCTTTAAATCTCCAAACTCATGTTTGCCTTTTGTTTCCGAGAGAGTCACAAAAGTTTTCTACTGGTTGTTGAATTCTTACATGAAACTTATGACATTCAAATGACCCCTTCATTTTTGGTAGGTAGTATTCCCCAAACTTTTCGAGCAACATTGTGACATCCTCTTTATCCTCATCTGGAGTGAAGACAAAGCTGTTATAGACTTGGATGGCTTCTGGCCCAATCACATGCAGTTGTGATAAGCTTTGTACAATTTTGCCTTTTAATATTTGTTAGACCACTTGCATTTCTGTAAAGTTCAAAGCGCTGTTTCCATGCTGCCCCATTCTGTAGGATTTCCAGCAAGACCGAATTGTTCAGGCGGTGGAAGTGTATTAATTTTCAATGTTGAACGCGGGCCACTTCTGTCACCAAGTACTATTTTCTAGTATTCCGTATTAACACACAGAAGCTGAGTTGAGTTAACCAATATAATTATGATCTTTATTCTGTGAAGTCTGGTGGCTAACTGCCAGTATACATATATTTCAATGATTTCCATACACTTTGTCTTGTCTGAAGTATGAAGTGACGACGTGTGTGTATACCCAGTGCCGCCTTTCAGTTGCAGTGTGCCTGTGCTTTGCCTATGCACGTGCCGAGTCGGTAGAATGTATACGTCCGCGTCGCTACTTCGTACTTCCGAGCTGGACAGAGTATAGGTTGTAGTTGGTATGGGTAATGTGAGTGGTAACTTTTAATAATGTGCAATATGCATAACCATGTGGATCATACATACATATACTATAGCATTCTTGAGTTTTAATAACATATAGGCCTGTATAAATAACAAGCATTCCCCTCAACACCATTATGACACGGTGTACAAGTGCCATCACTATCTGGAATTCGTAATTACTCTACTACACAATTTGCACAAGTGATAAAAAAATAGTATGTATAAAAATATAATAAAAATAGACTGTATAATATGAGTGTCATAAATATTATTTAAGGTACATAACACACTACCATGAGTGAGATTTAACTTAACATCAAGACTACAAGAATAAATAGCTCCCAGACAAAAGACTAATTACAAGCAACAAGATTATGCTCAAGGGTAATAAATTCCCAAGTTCTTTGCATTCTATACAGAATATTTTTTTTTCTTCAAATTTCCAACACTATTATGACAGTGTACAGGTGATCTATTTCTAACAAATACCTAAGCCAAAGTTTAAAGCAGGGGTTCTCAATTATATTAACTGAAGGGCCAGAGAATGCCAAACACTTTTGAAAGTTCCCTACTTGAGGGCCAAATAATACACCTGGCTGGAATTCTTATATTTCCCTTTCTATTTTAGAGTCGAGGGCCAAAAATCAATGGTTGGCAGGCCGGATTTGGCCAGTCAGCCGCCTATTGAGAACCACTGGTTTAAAGCTTACATTCATGTTGTGGCAGCCCTTGAATTTCAAACTAACACTACTGACTTTATTTAACAGGTAAAATTCCATACCTGGATAAAATTCCATACCTGGACTGTTCTCAAATGTAATATAACAATGTTAATGTTTTTTTTCCTTTTCTTTAATGTTCCATTCTTGATTATACATGTTTACACTTCTTAGTGAACTAGCCCACAGCTGTATCATTGATTTATCACTAATACAAATTAAACACAACCATTTACACCATCATTCATAACTGTTCATTACTATGAAACAAAATTTAACATGCTATTAAAACATTTCCCCTGACAAGTTCAGTCATAGTATATGTGTCTCTTTTTGCATCTACATTTGCAGTGGACGAAGGCTGCATAACACTATGCAGTGGCGTAAACAGGTGGCAGGGCTACAAGCGGCCCTATAATTCCTATATTTCCTATATTTTTTACCCTCTCCCTATAAATCCCTATAAACTTTCAAAATCCCTATATTTCCTATATTTTTTTCTCCACAGAAATTAAAAATTGATGTTTTGCCTGGTTTTTCACAGAATTGATCAAAAGTATTGCCTTTCACAGTCTAAATGTTCATTATTACAAGGGCGTTTTTTAAAACAAGCACTTCAAAATTGGGATCTTCCAATTTTAAAAAATTAGCATGTTGTACATTGTATAATGAGTCAGTTCAAGTCTTGTCAATTTTAGGACTTCTGAATTTTAATGACTTTGTTTGAGGTTTTTAATCTTTTGTTTAGGAGTAACAAAAACAGAAAATCTTATGGTCAGAAATCATAGACCACGGCTTTAATATGCTTTACAAATAGATGCTATACAGAAGTCAGAGTTGTAAACTCGGGACACCACAAAAATGAAAGTTATTTGCCTGTTCTCCATGGGAGGTGGTGCTACTCAGATTTGGTTGGTGGAGGGTGTGCAGCGGATTCATAAGGTCATATTGGTAAAAAAAATACCATTCTAGGAATTTGCTGCAATATGGATCTTTTTTTCAAGATTTTTTTTTTGGGGGGGGGGGGGGGGGCTACAGGCACAAGCCCGGGAAGATCTTGGCCTTTTTTCAGATCTTTTGCGGCAGTTTTTGAGAGAAAAATGAACAACTCTTGCACCAAAGGACCAGAGTGGCTAACACAACAATTGGTATGAGATGTAGATCTGCAGGTCAAAGCAAATGTCATGGTCAAATCTGTGAAATTGTATTTGTGTTTCCAACTACTTATTCCCATTGGTTGCTATATAAAAATATCTGTCAAGCTCTTTGTTCACTCTTTTACACATTGATGATTAACTTCTTACTTTGTGAAAAAAATACATGGCCCCTAAGATTCACCAGTGTATGTACAACAGGTTGATCTCTAAGACCACTATGTGACCTTTGAACTATTGGCGTAAAACTAAAAAGTCCTTCCTGGTGCAAGGTAGGTGCTATGACCATCACACTTGCTAAAAAAAAATAACCAGCCCAAAACTCATTCAGGTGGACACAGATTGACTCTAAGAGCATATTTGAGCTTTGACCTATTTTTATGTCATGCAATTTCTTAGCAAATGAGGGTATGATGTTCACTCATGCTCAAACGGACCACGGACTCAAATTATTACAGTGTGTATTGACTCGAATGACCCCATACATTACCCTTGACTCAATTTTTATTAAAATTTATTAAACTGCACCAAAATTGCTCAAAAGAACCACTGGCTAATTACTTGGGTGTGTACACAGATTGACCTTAATGACACATGGACATTGACAATGTTTTGAGAAAACTGTCAAAATGCAACTTCCTGGTAATGTACATGAGGTGCACAATGGATCCAGTTGCTGAAAGGTAGAGGGCACTAACAGATGCTATTACCATTTCTAAAATAAAAACTATTTGTGTTAAGAAGATAGCGGAAGGCAATGTACAATTTTCCACTGTAAAATGTGAGGGGGTTTCCACTGTACTCAAAATGAATAATAAAACTTTCAGAAAACTTATTGCAATTTTTTTCCCAAAACAACACCTCTTTGACCTATGGTGATTGGGTTCAACATCAAAATAAGGTCTCAAACTTCAATTGACGATGACATTATATAGAGTCCTACTTGAAATAATTACGCTCTGCAGGAAACCCGGATTACTCAAAAAAATTTCAAATAGGGATAGGTTGCACAGTCAGAAGAATTTCCCCCTCCATTTATTACCCAACAACATGGAAATAATAAGGCTTTTCATACTGAGCCGGTGAACGATCAATTTGCGATCGATCGCAGTTTTTTTTTTGAAGATAGTGCAGCCGTTTTCTGATACTAG
Source organism: Ophioderma brevispina (assembly GCA_023653785.1). NCBI lineage: Eukaryota > Metazoa > Echinodermata > Ophiuroidea > Amphilepidida > Ophiodermatidae > Ophioderma > Ophioderma brevispina. Next base: position 170,942 of record JAMKCH010053190.1, read on the forward strand.
ACGCACATGCGCAATAGCCCTTAGTTACGGTTTTTTCTTTTTTTTTGTACAAGTTTTCCAAAGAAAGGATTCAATGAGCTGCTGCTTTCACGGAAAATTCTTTTGAGGCATTTACGGAAGTGGTTGTTAATTGACTTTTAAATGCTGAAGTAATGGCCATCTGTTAATGATATGACATGTCACCTTGGTTTGGTTTCGCACAGAAATTGTGAAGTTTCGTTCTGAAATAAACGATGGATGGATAAATGAAATTCAACATGGCGGATAGGCTCCTACGTGAGTGCATTTATTGGACAATTGTGCTTTTATTTGAGGAAGCATAACAGCGATACGTGTGTCAGAGTTTGTGAAGTATTATAATGAATTTGTGGCTGGTTTGAAGTCTACATATAGCGATCGATCGCAAAAGTCGATCGATCACCGGCTCAGTGGAAAAGCCTTATTATCTACATGACTGTAATATAGTAAATACAGCAGAGATGGCTCATTGTTGGCACATATCTTTCTAATGAATTTAAAAACTTTCTGCCTGATATACCACGAAAGGCCATTCCAAATAAAATACATACAAATTCCCTATATTTTCCCTATAATTTTTCTTGTTTATCCCTATCTATCCCTATAGTCTTTTGTTTATCCCTATATTTACCCTATATTTTTGCAAGGGTGCACTTGTTAGCCCCTGACTGTGGGGGCGGGGGGAAATCAGGAAAAAAACACAGATATTCATGTTAAAAAATCAGCCCCTTTTTCGGTTCTTTTACCCTGCGGCCGGGAAATTTTGGCCTGTGATCGGGACATTTGTTGCATCTACCGGAATTTTCCCCTCGGAACCACCGGGCGGCTGGTACGCGCTTGGCACTATGCCTTTGTAAATCACAACTATATTAGGCAAAGCCAGGCAATCCCAAACATTCCAGCTAAATCTATAAATCCTTATAAGTTGCAGTGGCTTTTTCGAAGGCACTATACATGTAGTATTATGTACCACACAACCTCGGATTATATGTGGTATTTACTGCTAGCCTAAATCCACAAAGAGAGACATTGGTACTTTGACTGCTAAATCACCATGATTAGCGTGATATAACCTCCGAGTTAATCCAAGCAAAATAGAGCCATTTAGGAAAGATTTCCATATGTACCCCCTTTTAAAATTCTACAGGAAACAAATCAGTTTTTATTTATGGCCTAACACAAACAAATACCCTAACCCTAAGGCCAAAAATATAAAATAAATTGTTACATTTACAGATCTTTGAAGGTGGTACATATGGAACTCTTGCCAAAAAATTGTATCTTGTATATTTTTAAAGGGGGTACATATGGAACGCCTTCCAACTCTCGGTGTTTAAAGGTGCACGAGAGATTTCAAGTTGTCCATATTTTCTGTGATATGTAGTGATTTCATATAGATTAGTCACAATTTTTGTACCAAAGAAGCAGTTCTCAGCTTAATCCTTTCAGATGGGGATATTTTTAATAAAAAGCTTTTACCCAATGCAAAAATCAGAATTTTAATTTGTTTTGACACCTGTTCTTGAAAATAATCAGGGCAGGAAAAATGCATATTTCCCGGGAAGATAGTCACCTTTCCCATAGATTTCCCACCATTTATTTATGTATTTCTTTATCTGAAAAGACAAGGTTTTCCCTCCAAATGGTCAAATTTCCCAGGACGGAGCTTCCTAATTCCCCACTTTTTCCCACCATGTTTGAAATCTTTCGTTGCACCTTTAAGTAGCAGTTTGGGCCAGTGATACATGTCCAATCAATAATACACAAAAGGAATTTAGCATCATGTGTAATGGGAACCTACCCAGGTCTCCGTACAGGTACAGAGCTGCACACCGTGTTCCATCATGCTACTAGTCAGTCACGAGTAATTGCACAAATCTTAAACGGAACTGGAGCTAACACAACACCTTTGACTTGGGTGAATATTTAAGCTCTCTGCAGTTGAAGGCTTCACAAAGCTAAACCGATGCATGAGATGAGTGAAAAATAGGAAGAGTTCCATTCGAGCTAGTTGCTCTCCAGACCACACGTTTCCCTGCAATTACACAAAATTAAAAATAATATTACCTTGCATTTAAAGGGACGATGATAGATATCCAGAGGACACAGATTCCCCTTGTAACTTTTAACTTTAAATTGATAGGAGACTTTTGAGAATATAAATTTCTCTCAAATTGCATTTGATCAGTTGTAGACCATTGTAGACCTGGCACCTAGAACGTTTCAACGATTTATTGGACAAACAAGCACCAAAGAAAACTGCAAACCTGGTTTTGAACTTGCCTGCTATTCTAATAGCCCCTGTTGGAAACCATGCTTTGAATTTCTGTTGTGCATGACAGAAATGACTAAATCATCATCTTATTACATAAAGAAGCCGTATTCAGCTTATTCACTCCACATGTGATCTAATACATTGGTAAGCATTCCAAATATGTAAAAAATTTTTTTGTTTTTTAAAAGTTTTGAAAAATTGCGGGCGCTTCTCTCTGGAAATGTCCTCATGTCTCTTTAATGGTTGTACAACACCTATTGCAAATTGTTTCACATTTATTGCACAAACAAGTAGAAAGAAACACCCCCCAAAAATGTTTGAGCTTGCCAGCTGTTTTAATCAACCCTATAGTAAAGCATGCTTTGATTTTTCTGTTGAGCATGACAGAATAGCAAATACAAAATCATCTTTTTAATAACCTCAAAATGATGTTTTTGGCTTATTCATTTTGTATATTTCAGTACATTCATTAAGCATTCTAATTGCAAACCATCCAGTTCAAAAACAAGAGCACCAATGGTGCTGTAGCTTATCATATCATTAATATGGGCCTTTGGTTCTTCTGACCAAGTCTGGTGATTATACAGACATGATAATTTTCCGCGTTTCCGTGTGTCTCTTCTTCTGGGCATTTTAAATGTGTAAAAAACCGCGTGTTTGAAAGATTGTGCGTTTTTAAATCTCCAGACAGCAAATTTATGTATGTGAAAAGTTGTTCTGTATATTGAATAAACCGTCCATCGGGCATTTCCAAGATCCAGAAACAAAAATGCGACTATTTTCGGTCACGCCACTGATGTACAAAACCGACGTCTAGCCTGTCATATCTGGATTCGTATATATACCATATTAAATTTAGTTTAGAATCACTAAATAAAACATCATTATCTCGTTCTAATCGGCCCTGGGCGGCACGAAAACAAGAAACACCGTCCGTCACGACTTTACTTTTATTGCACTTTTGGAGTCTTTTTTACCCACTTAGCCAGTGGCGTATCGACCGGGGGGCAGGGGGGGCAAGTTGCCCCCTCTGGCTCGAAAAAGCGGGACGATATGGACCAAAATATGCATTTTCATCCCTCTTTTTCGAGGAATTTCGACCAAATTCAGCCTGAATTTGGGCAAAATTAGAGTGATTTCGGCGATTTTCGCGCGCTACGCGCGCATTTCGTCAAATTCAGACTTAATTGGAGCACATCACCGGGACGATTTACGAATTTTGCCCCGTCTGTGGATCGACTGCCTCGGTACGCCACTGCACTTAGCAGCCACATTTCATTCCATTTTTTATGGCAAAACCTTAAAATCATCAAAAACAAAAACTTTGTGATGCAAAAGTCAATCATTCAAGAATTCATTTATTCATTCAAGCATTTATGCACTAGACATACCTGCACCAAAAACTAATTGCCCTTGGATCCTCCTGACCTGACCACTTTCATCTAGGAATCTCTCAGGTTTAAATACATCTGGATCTTCCCAAATCGAAGGATCTCGAGTAACGCTGAAGATATTGGCTAGCAACATTGTTCCCTTTGGGATTGTAAAGCCTTGGAACTCTTGATCTTGCTCTGTGTAACGGTTTGTAATATAAGCTATGCAAGCAAGCGTTGTATTTCATGAATCACAGCTTCTGTGTACGGCAACTTGGGTTTGTCCGAGAGTCTTGGTAGGCGATCTTGCCCAACCACGGCATCAATTTCGTCGTGAACTCGCTTCTGTACACCTGGAAAGTTAAGCATGTAGAGAAGAGCCCAACGCAACGTAGTTGACGTTGTCTCCGTTCCTGCTGTGAAAAAGTCATGGATGATTGCGATCAGTTCTAAATCGCTAAAATAAGTTTGAATATCCTGTTCTTTCTTGACACTCATGTCATCTATATAAGCGTCAATGAAGTCTCGCAAGTTCTCGGCATCAAAGGTAGTACGGTGGTCATCCACTATATCCTTCAGCTTTTGTCGAAGTAATAAATGTGAAGGTATACTTCCTTTTGGAAAGAACGGAATCTTAGTTAGAGAAGGCACAGTCATGAGGAGAATATCCATTCCAGCATGGGAAATTGAGTCATCCAACCAATGCAGCAAATGTTTAAATTCGGGATCAGTGTATTCAAATCGTTTACCTAAAACCACCGAGCAGATGACATTAGACGTAGCATTACAAAAAAGATGTGTTGGATCGAATGGATTACCCTGTTGACTTCCAAAGACCTTCATTAAGCACTCACTCTCAGTTGCTATTTGGTCTTCCAAACTTATTTTCGCTATACCCACGCCTCTGAGAATCCTCTGTGAAAATCTCCGAATCTCCTTCCATTGGTCACCCGATGAATTTGCGACTCCTGGAGAGGGATAAAAATACCCAGATAAGCTTATTTTACATTTTAGTGAAATAGAACATCCAGTTGACAAATTCAATCATGGTTGAACCAAGATGGTTTAACACAGAAATGAGATCATTTAATGGGGTTCATCTGGAATATAGTTTTTGGTAAGTTTATATATTCGACAAAGCAAACTCAAATTGTCTTACTGCTCCCATGGGTTTTATATACACCATCTTTGGGAGTTTCTGTAACCTGACCCATCTGACACACCTTATTCTGACACGCGTATGAATTCGGAAACAGAATAAGGCACAGGTTTATTCCGTTAAGGTTCCGAATTAATAAGTGTGTCAGAAAATGTGTGTCAGAAAATGAGAGTCAGATGGGTCAGGTTACGGAAACTCCCATCATCTTCTGTTATAGATCAAGTCAAGCAACTTGGTCAGAATAGTTTTATATGTAAGCCAATGGGAGTAGTAGTCCTATTTTGGGGTGTTTCTGTAAGGTGACCCATCTGACCCACTTCTTTCTGACACACTTAGAAATTCAGAAACCTTAGCAGAATATCTGTTAAGGTCAGGGCCATATGCAGGATTTATTTTGGGGGTGCGGGACTTCGAAAAAGTGGACTTTTTTTCCAAAAAAGTGGACTTTTCTGGTAAAAGTACACCTAACCCCCTAAAATGGTCCTTTTTTGTACTTTTTGAACATTTCACCACCAAAAAGTGGACTTTCTTGTCAATATTTCTCTAAATTTTGGACCCTTTTAAAAATTATCAAAAAGTGGACTTTTTGCCCCTTTGTGGAATTTCGCCCAAGTTGTTAACTTTTCATATATGCCAATTTGATGTTTTCAGCCCATTTTATAACTTGACCTCATATGACCTTTGAACTTGGCAAGTGACCTTTGATCACATCATACGAAAATTCACAAGGGGCATCTACGATCCAAGTTCTGAATTGGACTTCCCGAATGAAGCCAATTTTTCAGCCTTTATAACTTGACCTCATATGACCTTTGATCCTGTATGTGACCTTTGACCTCATATGAAGATTTCCAAGGTGCATCTATGATCCAAGTTCTGTAGCTATTGGACTTTTACTTCTTGAATGAAGCTAATTTGATGTTTTCAGCCTATTTTATAACTTGCCCTCATAACCTTTGACCTTGGTATGTGACTCTTGACTGCATTATAATATGAATGTTCCCAAGGGGTGTCTATAATCCAAGTTCTGTAGCTATTGGATTTTTACTTCTCAAAAGTCAATTTGTTTTCAGCCTATTTTATAACTTGACCTCACATGACCTTTGACCTTGGTATGTGACCCTTGACCTCATTATCATATGGAGGTTCCCAAGGGGTATCTATGGCCCAATTTCTGTAGCAATTGGACTTTTACTTCTCAAAAGTCAATTTGTTTTCAGCCTATTTTATAACTTGACCTCTGAAACTTTAACCTTTGAAATCAGCCACACGGGCACACGGTCAGACAGAATTAAGGACTGGTAGGGGTCGCCTCCTGCAATTCTTGCAGGTGACACAAAAAATCTGGTCAGTTGAAATTAATTCACATTTGAAATAAATTCTATAGTGCCCCCCCCCCCCCCCCCACACACACACACACACTTTACTCCCTCAAAATGGAGATTTTGGCATCAGAAAAAAGTTCACATTTGCATATTACCTTAGTGAAATTTTAGGCCCAGAAAATATTTCTTATCTTCAAATGTGGAACACCAAACTTATTAACACACACATATCCTATGGGCCACAGTGTTTTCATGCAGGTTACTGTATCTCACAAACCCCACAAGAATTTTTTCCAAGTGAAGCACTACACTTTACAAAATTGACAAAATTTGACCTTGAACTTCAAAAGCAATAACATTTGAGTGTTGCTAGTCTGTAGAGGGGGATTTCTGTAACCTGACCCATCTGACACACTTTTTTCTGACACACTTACGAATTCAGAAACCCTTCACGGAATAAAGTAAAGGTTTATTCCGTTAATGTTTTGGAATTCATAAGTGTGTAAGAAAAAGTGTGTCAGATGGGTCAGGTCACAGAAACTCCCTCTGCAGAGGCCCATAACTTGAAAAACCCATATAGCGTTAGAATTTTACAAGGTATGTGGGAAGGCTAATGATATTCGACAAAACGAAACGAAACGGGCTCAGTGCACCCATTGGATTTATACATGTTTTATTCTGTTATTGTACATTTTATACTATTCTGTTTTGTTTCGTCGAATGTAATAAGCCTGTGGGAGCTAATTAAAAATCATATTGACTAACCTGAACCCCTCAGCAGTTCATCCAGATGTCCCTGTAACCGTGGTGGTCGCCAACTGAATTCAGTCAAGGCTTCATATACTGCTTGATAGCCACTAATGATGACTGCGCTTTTACCAAAAGGTGCTGCTACATGACATATTGGTTCCATACTCCTACCAAAGTTCCTGTGAAAAAATCAAAAGCTGGTAGGGCTTTCATTAAAAGTTGTGGTAAACAACCTACAATGGGCCAGGCTTTCGGACCTGGTGCTAAATTCAGTTTGGCTTGGTTCAAATTACTTTGTGCAATCCATGATAGAGCCAGGAAGACTCCCAAGAATATGAGCACTGAACGAACATCAACTAATGCCTTCAAAACAATCTTTGAAGGAAACTGGAATATTGCCATTGTTGAATTTCTCCAATAACCTGTTAGCACAAAAAGATGAGAAACGGGTCAATTTCAATCAAGGCCACTGGGTTCTTTCTTCCTTAATAATTTATTTAGAAGTGGCATTAAAACGCTTTCGCTGGTTGTTAAAAAAAATGTTGGCGGACTTGTGTTTCATGACCCACCGAGGTCAAAGTTCCATATAAAAAATATTCGGAAGTTGTGTGCATTAATTACTACAAGTACAATTTCTAGCTAATTACCACAAAAATTTTTATAACAACTGCCCCAATGCTTAAAGGGGTAAGCAGCGGTAATGAGAGAAAATAAAAAAATGTGAAATGCATTTTTTGGCCTATAAATCAAAGATATGTACAATTCCATTCATAATTACGGGTCATTCCATGCCAACTCACCCAAGGGGTGTCAGGTGACCCCTTCAGATCATGTCTGTCCAAAATAATGTTCCATTTTGGTCAGAATGAACACCCCTAAAATATTAAATTCATTAGCCATGTCGTTTTCACGCTATAGCCTCTGGAATTTTTGCAGAGAACCCCCTCTTTCGCACTCGCTTGTCGCGTGGCTGAAAATTTTGGTTTTTAAAACCTCACAATTTTGTAACGGAACGGAGTGTAAAGCTAAAAATTGCTACTCTGGATAACTTTAACCCAAATTTTCAGATTCTGCCATCAAAAACACTGTCTCTGTCTTACTTTTAAAACAATGAGCATGAGCCCTTAAATGCCATTTTGTCATGCCAAAGCATTGTAAGTCCACCTTTGAGCCCCCATATCGCCCATACACGGCATTCCACAACACCCTAATTCCAGAATTGTAACAGGAAGATGCATATTAGTTGCTACAAGTCAGCACAGCATTTTTCTTCTGCCAGGCAGAAGATTAATCCTGAATTGACCAAACCCTCATGCAGTGGTACTCAGTTCTTATTGTGTGTATACAGCCCATACATTGTTTACACTTCTCAGCTGTTACTGATACTGCCTGTTGACTTCAAGAGTCTCATATTTCCATGCATGGCCATGGTCAGTGATATACATACCCTACTTGCACCACTAGTGATAGTGACATTCCCTGCTTGCACTAAATGAGACTAGTCCTAACCTAAAGGTAGCTATGTAACAGTTTTTCTGATTGGTTGGGTCAGATTGCAAAATTTTGCTTGACAAATTAAACTGTAGAATGACTTCTATAGCCAATTTATATCCAAAATAATACTTCCAATGTTATAATATACAATTGTGGTACAGAATTACATTGTTTGTATGTATATTTTAACACTGATAGCATGGAACTACATGTATTTCATCAAGCAGACTAATATTGCATGTGTGGTAAACAGGCACAACTTTTGTGCAGCAATGTATGACAGGTATTACTACACAATAGTGATTTGGCCTTTGCACTAGATAAGAAGTTCCCTTTAAAAGGGAAGTATGGAAAACTGAAGCTTGGTGTTCCATGCAATGTGATTTCTACTTCAAATTAATACCAGATGTATCAGAAAAAGTAACATGAAACTGAATGTCTTTTGTTTCACAATAAAGGTTGATCATTATGATTGATGCCTTGCATAGTATTCAATACAATATAGTGATACAAAACTCAATTTGTTTTTTTCATTTCACAAATTGTGCACTAAAATGCAGAAGATTGTCCTTTTTAAGGACTCGTCTTGTTACACACTTATTTTGGAACTGAGAGGGGTTCAAAGTTGAGTTTACAGAAAAAAATCATAAAATAGCACCTGCTCCCAAGGGACGGTTGACCATGTGGACAGTTCCCCTTGGTGACGAATCTTACAGGATTGAAACATGTTGATCCAACCTTAATGTATACCAAATACCAACTTCCTGATGAAACTCCTTCATAGTAAGGTCAACCGAGGAACAAGGCGGTTCTCGAACCACAAGTCTCGCCTGCTTTTGTGCAAAGCTCTAAGACAAGGGGAAAAAAAATATTGTATTGGAGTAACCACGGCCCGACCCTAAAATTTGGCCCCGACCCTCGACTTTTAACAAAAAAATTTGAAAATCGTCAGGAAAAAAAAGGGGGGGGGAAAGAAGAAGAAAAAAAAAAGTCAAAGCAAGATGAACTGGATGTGAAAAAGGTTATCTCCAGAGTCCCAACTGAGTCTTTTTGTCATTGTGTGGGGTGATTTATACCTTGCATGGTCACATATAATGCCACAGTGAATGTTAAAAAAAAATCCTGCCAACCCTACCCTTAGGCACGGAGCCATTAATACATACAACCAATTTTTTTTTTGCCCAAGAGAGGAGACAATTTTTTTGCTTGCAAGTTGCATGAGTACAGGGGTGTTCCAAAAAAGTTGTGGAAAGCAATACAGTGGAGGATTGCAGATATCCCCCCCTCCCCAACACCCACCATCCCCAACACCCCGCAAAACACCCCACACCCTTCCAAAAATGTCAACACACACCCCACCCCCATCCACAACACACCCTAAAACACCCAACACCCCCTCATAAACACCCGCAACACTCCCACCCCTCCCAAACCACCCCACTCCCCTCCAACACCCCGCAACACCCCTCCTCACCAATACCCCGCAGCACCCAACCATTCCCAAACCCCGCAAACACTCCACACCCCTCCCCCAACACTCCAAAGTCCCCTACCCCAAACACTACCAAAACACACCCCCTCCCCAACACCCCAACCCCTCACCAACACCCCGCAACATCCCAACCCTCCCCACACACTCAAAAACACCCTGCAACACCTCCCCCAACACCCAGCCCCTCCCCAACACCACGAAACACGCCACCCCGCAACCCCACAATCCCAACACCGCCAACAACCCATCCACCTCCCCCAACACCCCAGAACACCCAAACCCCTCACCAACACCACGCAACACCATTTAACAACCCCACACTCTCCCCAAACCCTGCAAAACACACAACCCGTGCAACACAACACCCCGCCACACACCCACCCCCACCCCGAACCCCAACAACCCCGCAAACCACCCTCACCCACACCCCGCAACACCCAACCCTCCTCCACACTCACAGCCCCCAACCTTAACACCACCCCAACCCCTTCCCACCCACCCCTCCCAAAAACCCTGAAGCACTCCCCCCCAAACTCAACCCCTCCTTCCCCAACATCCCAACCCTTCCCAACTCCCCGCAACACCCAACCCCCTCCCAAACACCTGAAAACACCCCGCAAACAACAAAACACCCCGCAACACAAACACACCCCTCCCCAACACCCGGAACACTCCAACCTCCTCCCCAACACACGCAACACCAACAACACCCCCCCCCCCCTCCCCAAAACACCCCGCAAACAAAACACCACGCAACCACCCCACCCCCTACCCAACCAACCCCACCCCAACACCCCGCAATGCCCAACACCCGCAACACCCCATCCGCCTCTCCAACACCCGCAACTCCGCCTCTCCAACACTGCAAACACCCCCTCCCCAACACCCCGGACACGCCACCCCCTTCCCAACACCGCAACACACCCACCACCCCTGCCCAATAGCCCGCAATCCCCATCCGGCCCCCCAACACCCCGCAACCACCCCCTACCAACACCAAGGAAACACCCCACCCCTCCGCAACACCCCAACACCCAGCCACACCCCCACCCTTCCTCAACACCCCCAACTCCCTCCCCAACACCGCAAACACCCCAACCCCCTTCCCCAATAGGTGAGGTCATTTTTGAGATACCATCAGAATCGGACCCAGGCACCTAACCCTATCTTCCCTGACGAGACAATACTAATTTGGGAATATGGAGGGGAGAGGTAGTGAAGGAGCTATATATACGTTCGTTCTTCACTAGAATCCTACCAAAAGAACAGATTAGTGCCCAAGAGGAAAATTGAATAGACATGAAGTTCCAACTGCTGCCAGGCCAATGCCATGAACAAAAGGAAAACGGTTTTGAGAGCAAGGTTCATCAAGGTCCGCATTAGGGGGAAACCAGCATGACCTTCCGGGGGCACGAGCAGAGGCTTTCCCAATTCTTGAACCAGCTTTTGGGTGATGATTAATGTGTGAGCGTCTTGCTGTGAAAGCCTATACGGGTGGGGTCCCTCCTCCCTTTGTTTCCCTTCCCATTTCTTGCTGTCTTTCCCAATTTTTTTAGTCGGGGGGGGGGGGGGGTATGGTTACAAGCACTGGGTACATCCTCCAAAGTGGATCAAAGATTCCCTTCAAGTATTCCAGTGTGCATTGAGATCAATTGAGGGGGTGATCTTCCTCTGAGGTCTGGTATTGAACATTCCATCTAGGCGGGGAGGGAGAGGAATCGCTCATGAATCGTTCAGGTGGATCCATCGTTTGAAAAAACCCCTGTGAGGGACTGTTATAGCCGACTTGTAGGAACTTTCCGTTATTGTAGCATCTTAGGTCCGGATCAAAATCATAATGATTAGTTCACGAGTCTGAGACAAGCCCCACAGTGCTGATTTATAGGGATCAAAACCTCAGTCCTCACACCACTTTAAATTAGGGACTCAGAGCCAGTCTCAGAGTAAGTTCTGAGGGTACTGGATCACCTACCCCTTGAGGTCAGGTCAGCAGCTCTCGATGAAAGGCCCTCCTCCTGGAAATGTTCCCGGATAACGGCCATGCAGTAATTGAAGGTGTTTCTATTGTGGAGCTGAGTTGATGAAGACCTTTTCCGAATGATGTCGGGATCTAGAGGAAGGGCCGCAGCCGAACTTTATTTATATAATAATAACCCCCCAAATCTGACAATGACAAAAAAAAATACAGAGTTCATGAAGCTACACAACAATTTCAGCAGGAAAACATGAACCTGTTGATTAACATGATTAGTCTTTCTCGCAACCATCCCGTTTTGCGATGTGACCTCGTCAGCATTGATGACGTTACCCTGTCGGTGTATTGCAACATCGTATATTGATATAGACATAATCCTGTCTGCATCCTCATGCTGGCGGAGAGACGTTTGCCAAAAGTTTTAGCCCTCCATCTGCTGGACGTCGCGGCCGTTGCGAGAGAGGACTGGTGACGTATCCTCGATTTGATTCCAGAATATTACCAGATTTACAGGTCTAGGCTACGTAACGTATATGTAGCTTACGGACTTAAGACACACACACACACACTTTGACAGTGCCTCTTTACAACAAAAGTGCTTTCAAATTCATGAATTGGATGATGTTCATCACACATGCACGGCAGGGGAAACATGGGAATGGCTTAGCCGAGGTTACTTAGGCATTTTCCGCAACACGGTTCACACTAGGTTTGAAATAGTCGTCTACTTGGATGCAAATTTGTTTCCTGATGTTGCAAAAGTGCATATCCCCGTCCTTACAAGGCAAGTCCCGGGCCTTAAACGCTGCCTCATTTGATTAACAAGGTACGTAAAACTGCAGCCATTTCGATCCAACCGCTGCCACCAAATTTATCACAAACCCTCTAAAGGAACAAACTGAATCTATCTAAATAATCACTGAGGTACACCAGCAACTTATTTCTCAGCCTTGCCGAGACCGGGACTCAAAACCCCAGGAACCCGCGGTCTCAAGTCGAGCGGGCAGTGAATTAGAGAAAAGAGGAATTCCCATTAGGTTTATTGACACTAACAAGCTTAACCTCGTGACATTACTCCCTGTCCTTAAGGCTGTCCCGGGCCTCTTAAACGCCTGCATCCTTGAAACAAGGTACGTAACTGCAGCCATTTCGATCCACCAGCACCAAACTTTGTTCATGAACTCTAACGTCACAAAACCGTTAAACGATCTATTATTCACCGACGTACAACCAGCGACTTATTTCCCAGCCCCGCCGAGACCGGGACTCAAACCCAGGAACCCTTGGTCTCAAGTCGAGTGCGCAGTGAATAGAGCTAGAGAGGAATTCCCTGTTAGGTCTATTGGACATAACAAGCTTATACTCGTGGAAAATTACCCAATAGTGTGGCATGTGTACTGCTAGAGCAAAACTCTGTGATTTTTTACAACATATTTTAGGTGGCTAATTTTGTTGCGTTCACATAGATGAAAATTTTACTCTATCTAGACCAAAGTGCGGCCACCTCTGAAAAAGAATGCATACATGCAAAAACGCACCTAATGTGGAAACCCTGATAGCCCTAGTCTGGTCAAAGACGCCTTAAAGCGTATCCACGGAGGAGGTGTGAAGGTGAAGCCTTTCGACGAGCGGCGCGAGGCGTCTTAAGTTGCGCAAAACTTATAGGGAATTTGTTGGCAAGCAAAAAAGTGTCAAAAGTATTACATGTATCGGTATCAAAACTGGGAGAGGTCTACTCACTCAACTGATTGCTTGTGTCAAGATTTCTTTAACCACAAAACAAATACCGACAGTAACCACAACAAAATGCTGCCAGACGGTGTATCACAGCGATATGCAAGAAAGACTCACGGAGGGGTGCGATACCACATCGGTGTACAGGGTCAGGGACTGTAGGAAATAAAAAAATAAAGTGCACCGCCTTGATAAAAGGTATGTCCTACGCTCACAAGAGGGAGGTATGGACGATGATCAACGCGACGTGAACGAAAAATGGAACGAGGTTAGGACTGGCTGGGTTCAGAATGTCACCCACCTTCTAAGACTAATCCCGGTTCCGAGTTTGGGCGGTGACGTATGACGGACGTTGCATTCTTTGCTCTAGCGTTTGTATTGCGCCGCCTTTTGTTCGCGTGCTGTATAAATGCTGCAATTCCAAGGTGGACGCGTGATGTCTTGTGTGCAAAACCTAACACGTATCGTGATGTCACCCCAAACTTTAGATCGAACAGATAGTAATGTTAGTGTAGAAGGAAGAGTCAATTCACCACAACAGAAGTTCTATGATAAGATCAGGGATTTACCATTTCAGGCTAGCGGTTCTACAGCTTTTTTTACAGTCCAGGGAGTTCCTGACAGATATAATTGCCTGCCCCCTCCTGCTGGAAAAGGAAAATAACTGTTGCATGGCAGCACTGACTGTAGGCCACCGACACCACCAAATCAAAGACCACTTAAAAGTGTTTGGATGTTGCCTTTTCATTTTTAATGTTAATATCTTAGAAAACATGTTAATTTTATATAAATTCTCTTAGTTAATTCACACATTAAATTTGATCATAATTGATTTGATTTGTAATTACAGGCCTTTTCAAGTTTGTAATTGCACTCACATTAATGACAATGGACTAAATTATCAATTCTATAGTTATTTTGTGATGATTATCACTTTCCATTACCGTACCTCATTTTTTAGAAAACCACTATTCATCATGGCGTTGCAACCGGATAGACGACAGCTCGGCTACGAGAAAAACTTTGGTAAGATTGCTTCTAACAATTTAGACACCGTAACAAAATGTACCACTTGTTAAGACCAGTGAAAAAGCTTGATCAATTGAGTAAACTTTCTAAGATTGAATATCACTAGATTCTACATCGAGGAGAAACCTAGTACACACAAACATTGACTCTTCGGGACTAGTCACACCCACTGTCAACTGTCAATCACAATGAGATATTAAAGGTGCATTTCGGATTCAGCACCTTCTGTTTTATGGCATAGATCACTAGAATCTTTTAAAAAAAAAAAGCGTATTCCCACAGGTGAGTGATCCCGATCTTGCGGTTTTGTGTTAATGAGCAATTGCTTGTTTCCCCCGGTTCCATAGGCATAGGGATACTGTGCTGTACTTTGTCCGTTTACAGACAGAAAATACAAAAATGCGAATTTCTTACCAGATGCCAGACAGAATTGCACGTAGATTGGGACACGTTGGAGTACTAACTCTACGGTTCAGGATGGATTTAAAATCTCAACATTTTAGGTAAGTCGGGGGGACGAGGCTGTGGATCACAAATTTCGTCAAATGCCCCTTCCTTTGAATAGTGATCTATAAAAAAATATATTTTTTCCCAAATTTAAATAAAAATAAAACCCATTATGTACAGCATAACTACCTTTAATCATGTGTTGATCGAAATCCATACGTTTCCATTCCAGAGTAAGGTATTTCAAAAGTTTGGGAAGAGACACATCACGTAATGTGTTAACAAATGGGTTACAATTTAGCGGTAAATGAGGATGCATTCGATTGTGAATTCCTGCAAATCGCAGTAGTCGTATGGCGCCGCCCGCACTTACAAACGAGACTTGTGCACGATGGAAAAGTAATCCCAATGTACCGGCCAGCCTGGGCTGGCCAACGATCGCCGAAAACAACTCAATGGTGTGTGTATAAAGCACTGATGAAGTTGGTCAGTGTGATTAATATTTCATCGGATAATAGTCCTATAAGTCACTCTCGATTTCATTTTCCCAAGTACACTCACCAAAAGTTAAAACTTCCAGATGACTTGGCAAATTCGTGTGAATTTCACAAACTAAGTAGGTTTCAGCTTTTTAATTTTTATTCTCCGGCTTTTCGCATGCCAAAGTTCGGCCGTAGTAAACCATGGTTACTCATTCTTCGGGGAATCCCCGCAACTGTTCCAATGTAAATATAACCAAGATGCGCTCATGCGATGCATGCATTGGTCTTACTCACATTACTTCACTTAAACCTGCATAGACAGAACCTACAGCAGAAAGAGTCTATACTGGGCAGACAATTGCCAATAGGCCCAAGAGGGGTACCAATAATTGCTACCACGTGTTTAGTTGCCAAACATATCACTCCGCGCACGCGTCAGTAGCTTGTTTTGAAAACAGTTATAGATTAACCCGGAAAGTAAACCATGTACTGTTGTATTTCTTGTTATTTCAATTTCTTAAATTATCGACGTAGGCCTTGATGCTTTTTATTGACACACTTAATTTTGGAGGCTCAACACTTCAATTATTAAAAAGGAATCAAAGTTGTGGATTATATTTTTCGTACAGTTTCGACCGTGTTGTGTGATTGTAACAAAGAATAAGGCGGGCCGAAAGTACGGGTGATGATGATTAGTGCATAGTAAATTAGCCACCCACAGCGCAGCGTGGGAACTTAACTGTCTGGCGTTCTGTCATGCCAAAGACCATACTACCAATAAAACGTTCAAAAATTTGTCTCAAGGGTTCCATAGGTGAGGACCCAGGTAAGGGATGCTACTCTTAACACGCTTTAACCAAAACAAAATGGCCTCTGTTGCAAAAACATACAATCCATAGAATCCATTGTTTTTCGGAGGTTTTTGTTTTCGGAACTACCTGGAATTGCTATAGTCGCTCACAAACCAGGGCTCACAAAGCTCCAGTTCAATGTTATCTTGCAGAAGGGGTAAAAAGACAGAAAAAAGGGAAGAAAACGTGGTGTGTGGAGGAGAAAAGGAAATAGGGTAAAGAAGGATGGAAAAGAGAGAAAGCCTCCCCACCAATCCCACCATCCACTTTTTCCCTTCACTCATTTTGGTCTTTTTCATTCTCGCGTGATTTTGCACTTTTCCATTCGAATCTTGTTCGCTGCTTCGGCCGTTGTACACATGCCGCTTCATTGTGCGGACGTGATCAACGGACACCCAAGCGAGGTTTAAATTAGAAGATTAAGAATGAGCGTAACAATTATTAATGACATGTTTACAGTATTCAAACGGCGATGTGTGGGAATTCCCCAAAACAGATGTGTTTTGTTTACTCTGTGATTCCGATTTTAAAAAAGGGTGAGAAATAAAATAATGTGTTTGATTCAATTTAGTCTAACGTGGACTTTCCATACTTGTAATACTCAACTACGCCAGCCTCACTTATATACCTATATACAATATATAGTTTTCGGAGTAAAGTGGTCAAATTATTTATGCTCTGTTCACAAAAACTTTTACGTGAATTTTTACTCTCTCTCTCTCTCTCTCTCCCCCTCTCTCTCTCTATATATATATAAAATGGGAGAATTTAATATTATATGATATGAAGTCAACTAGAATGACAATTTCCATAGCCGATTTTTCCCTTCCCCCTCAACCAAAGGCTGGCACCAAGCATCCCTTACCCTATTAATATTAACCACATTGAAACATATATATTAATTTTAAATAGTATTTGAGAAACGGTATACAGGGGCCGAGTTTACTTTACGTGGGAACTTAGGCTACAAGTAGCCCAGAATGAATATCCAATAACTCAATAAACAACTCTATATAAGAAAAAACGAAAAGCATATTGAAGCAGCGATTGTTCTGTCCGTGACGCGAATGTTCTACCCGAGAAGATGGTATAACATTTTCGAAAACAATCTTGTATTTGCCAAGCTAAACCCTGATGCATAAGTGTCCAGCCACCACTGTGTACCTGTCCGGAACTACTTTTAATTTAGGCCTACGTCTCCGTCCCTCGGGCCAGCATAATTAAACTTGCCAGTCTGCCGCGTACGCGTGTGATGATTAAATGATTTATTCATTGAAAGTCGATTGAAAAGACGAGACGGGGAGCGTCAAAGTTCTGAACAATAATTGAAGACACAACCGAGGTTTGGAATCAAAAAATACGCCAAATCAGCATCGACGCCTGGTTGATTGATTAAAAAGCTGCTCGTTTGAAGAGACTTCAAAGGAGGCGCGATTATGATTTGATGTAAGTCATGTACTCTCTATCTTTCAAAAATCGAAGAGTGGAAAAATTTCTCCCTATGTAAAAGACAGTTGTGGGTGTGCAACTACTCATTGACGGTATTCCTGTACCTTATGCGCCCTCAACGTGAAAATGGCGGTGGGTCCACTACCCTTTAAGGAGTCTGTCGGTTCGTCAACTTTCGGGATTTGTATTAGTTAGTGTGTTTTGAAAAAACATACCCCACATGTCTCCATATTTCTGCCATCTATAAATCAAATTCACTTTAATGTTTTCCGTAAAATGGAAAGTTGATATTTAAAGCACCATCATTGATTTGCTAAATCAGCAACACGAAAAAATCATCAAAAATCAGATTTTGGCATGTAGCAACAAGTACAGGATCATAACATACTCTGCAAATGAAAAGACCAGGAAGCAACCCTAATAAGGACAGATCGCGAGATTTAGTCATTACTGTACGAAAGGACACTTACTACAACGTATGAATGGGGAATCGTTATATTGGAAAAACACTGCGGTTTCCTTACTTTTCGTTCAATTCTACAGCTGGAAAAGGTCACTATGAAATTCTACACACTTATCGTTCATTTGAAGCTATTCCTGCAAATTTTCAATATTTTTCAAATCAGCTGATAGTGTCTTACAATAAAATACATTTGAAAGAAAATACACATGATTAAACGTATGAACCTTTGCGCAAAAATTACATACCGAAGGATTCGAGATCAGGCGATGGACATGCTTCGACCCGACTCACAACGAGTTGCGCGTCGTCGTTGCTGAGAGCGATTCCAACTCCGGGTTGTGTGCTGACCAAGCAATTTTCATGGGGGTCATGGCCAATTAGCTGACGTCACCAATTTAACGGCCTTCCTTTTCAACACTTTCTATGATACAATTCGGCAGTAGTAGTTGTGGACAGAACTTCAGCAAAACACAGGATTTGGGACGCTATTTTCAGGTTGGTTTTTTCGCAATTCTAGCCACTAAATGTTCATTTGATGATACAAACCACATGCCATTTAAAAAAGCGAGTGGTTTATGGAAATATGGAATTTCTTGATGATGAGAAAATTGCAAGCTTGGAAAAAATTATGTTGCGCAGTTTGCGCAAAAGGCCATCTGCAAAAATCCATGATCTCCCGAATACGACCTGGATCGTAGCCTCCACAGCAGGCTGTATGTATATACCATGCGACGGTATGTGGAACAACAAGGATGTTAGAGACTAGTGTGATCCCGACTGAATTTGTAATAAATCAAGTGGGAGAATTTAAGCCAGAAAAGGGGGAAAAAAGAAGAAATCTAATATGACTGAATATATAATTTTTTTATCAACACGGATTATGAAAAACATACAAATGAAACATGGACAATAAATTGTAATGTAGGGACCTTTCATTATTTATGAGGGAGGGGCAGGATAGAAATGAACTTTATGGGGTAATGATTTTCTACTGAAAAGTGGGGAGGGGTTAGGGATTTTTTTTTTCTAATGGGGGGGGGGGTCATGTTACATTTATTATTCAGTAAACCAAGCCACATAGGCTCTATTACTCTCAGATTACTTAAGGTTAGTTTGTGATCTCTGAGAGTGTTTGAAATAATGTGAACAAATCAAATTTGTGAGGGGGATTTTTAAAAAAAGACCATTTCCCATTTAACATAGGGTAAGGTTTCTGTCTTTTAACCAAGACTAATTTGACTTTGAAACACCAGATATTGGTCAGAAAGAAATATTAAAAAAGGTATTTTTTATTTTGACAACATTTGTGCTGTTTATAAATTTTGGGGACCTTGATTTCTTTAAATATATAAAGAATCAGTATGTGGAGGGTCGGTTGACAGACAAATGGTCCATCCCCCTTAACATAGAATAGGCATAACTCCGCCAACTTTCGTATTGAGCTGATTAACACATTCTTTTTCTTTTTAATTACCTTTACAATGATACATAATTGTAGGGGTTTTCAAATTAAAAATCAATTTTCAAAACGGACTCCTTCATTGATATAAAAGTTACAACTGACTGAGGTGTACACGAAATTGAAACTTTTCAATGAAATTTTTTTAAACCACAAAAATGTACTTCTATACTGCTAAAAATTTACCTTGCACGTGTTCTCCTACATTGTGGAACATGGATATGTGTGACTAATTATTGCATGGCTTGATCATTTTCAGAGAAAAAGAGGTGAAATTTTTGCCCCATCCAAACTGTCACAGACAGTCACAATGAATGAATGTGAATTTCAAGCATCCCTTCCTATACCATAATAAATAATGAATTTCCACCAGATTTTTGTCTCGTGTGTCATAATAGTACTGGGTGCAAAAATGCTTGAACTGATTTTTAAACTTTTGAAGAAATACATTTGCAAATACCCCTGTTTTATTACGGGGCATTTCGAGATCCATAAGCCTCGTCCCCCCCCCCCCCCCCTTTTTTTTTTTTTTTTTTTTAAAGCCCCCCCCCCCCCCCCCCCCGACTTACCTCAAAAAAGTTGAGATTTTCATGTTGTCTGAACCGTTAACATTAGTAATCCATGTGTGCCAAATCTTACGTGCAAATTCGGTATTTTCTGTCCGTAAAACGGACAGAAATTAAAGCACAGTGCCAGCCTATGGGACCGTGGGAAATGGGCATTTGCTCATAACACAAAACCGCAAAGTCAGGATCAGCTAAAAAGTTGTGAATATGCTTTTCTCAATGATATCTAGTGAATTAGGGGTTCATTCATAGTATTTTGGGTATGAACGATTGTTTATGCCCGAGAGCTTGACCCCGTTCATGTATACCGTACTTTTTTACTAACTATTACTTACAAAATTAAATCATTACATATCAAATTCAGTCTGAAATTGCATGATTTTTGACCACTTTCGGCGTTCGTCACGGCCGCAATGTATAAACGGGAATTTATACACGGTCACGTGACGCGTATTGACCAGTCGCGTACGCCGATACATACGAGGTATACATGAACAATTAATAAAACTGAAGGTGCTGGGAATCACGAAATACACCTTTAATTAGGCACTTGGAAACTTTGTTTTATGTAATAACTTAGATATAACTTAAATATAATACTGAAATGATCGTAAATAATGAAATGACAGTAAAATGAAATGACAGGGGTGTCGGGGGGGGGGGGTCATGTGGATGCAATGGTCAAAGCATTGCCATTCATGCAGTGCCAACCAACATACCAAAAAAGGCCATGAGAATGAAAGTTTTAGATTAATTGCGCCCGGACGTTTTTCAAATGGCATGAGGCTTTATTATTTCATTATTCATTTATGTATTTTCATTTATTGACTTGCGAGTTCACTGTTTTCCAGAGCTGAAGGATCAATCACATCAACAAGGCCAAGGACAGAAATGTGTCATGTTCAGAGTCTGAATGCATGTACTCTTTATTGTTAAAGGGGGTGTAACCTACATGAATATATTTATTATCTCATTTATGAGATAATATGCTTAATGTATGTATTTTACAATCTTCCTCAACGCAAGTACCCGCGCACGCACAGCGCTGTTATGTTAATATTCTTGTGCACGCATGCACAGCCCTGTCGCCGCGTTGGTTGATGTCCGCATACCTGTGTACAGACTTACGCACGCGTTTGTTTTGAATACTGATTAATTTGAAGAATATTAATGCGTTCTGAAAAAAAAACAAGGGATTCTTGATTTAGACTAGATTGCAGGCGGATGTGCATATGACCGGCTCTGACGAATATGCTTAATGTATTTATTTTACAATCTTCCTCAACGCAGTACCCACGCACGCACAGCGCTGTTATGTTAACATTTCTTGTGCGCGCATGCACAGCCCTGTCGCCGCGTTGGTTGATGTCCGCATACCTGCGTACAGACTTATGCACACGTTTGTTTTGAATACTGATTAATTTGAAGAATATTAATGCGTTCTGAAAAAAAACCAAGGGATTCTTGATTTAGACTTGATTGCGGGAATGCAGGCGGATGTGCATATGACCGGCTCTGACATTAAATGCGGCGTGTGCGATTGAACGGAGTGATAGAAGACATTAAATATTATTGTGAATCATAAATACATTGTTGTGAGAATTAATTTGGTGTATGCGTATATGGAAATGCAGTTTCATATCACACTGGATCTTCGCGGATGTTAATGGTGTCAACGAACAGCCCGAGTTTCCAGATTATAGGGGGATATGGTCCGATTTAAGTAGATGAAGCTTTCATCTTGATAGAATAGACTAGGCAGAATCGGTAACGCAAATACCGCAAACCGATAAACCGACAATTTAATACCGGTATTTACCGGTATATAGGTTTTTCCCCAGTTAATTTGAACACAATCAATAATCGGCCCCAGAGCGTCTATCCCCGTCATAAATGCAACCCGGAAGTATTGCGCACAACACCGGAGGTCCTCCCGCCTTTCATTTCCAATGTGCCGTCTTCCCGTTACTTGTTAATTACACAGTTTGCTAACCAAGAAATACAACACTATTCTATAGGCCATGTCTTCCATTAGGTCTCAAACAAGTAAACAATTAGTCATTTTAGCTTGGAAAGCTTAATCCCCAGTCTAAAATGGTTACTCGCACGGTCTCACCGCTCCATATACCATAAGATCCGACCCGACATGTACTACTTGCGCGGCGGCTTTTTATTTTTTCATACCTAGGGCCTATATTTTTTTCTATTTAACTAACCTGTCCATGAATTGTCATCATCTGTCATGTATGATCCTTCCTTGTTTATATGCATTCGTTTTATTTCTAAACGGGTGTTTCCGTAAATTAGGGTGCCAGTAGACTTTAAGTGTCCCGTTTACTATGTGACATTTTGTTTATTTAAATTTAACAATGAAGATATGTATTCAAACTTATAAATTCCATTTAATTCAATTTGCATCTAATTTTCAGATTATATAATATGAAACATTGAACTCATTAACTTTTAATTTTATGTATAAATTAAAGGTGTCATTTCCCGTGTAAATGGGACACCAATCAAGCCTGTGACATGAAATAAAAAAGCCTAAACATTGTGTTCTTGGTTTTAATGTACATGTACATCAAAACCTTGAAAATATATGGTATATTGTTCTGATTTATTATAAAGCAAACACATAAAGCTTTCATAACATAATAAATTAGACTGTTTTGGTAATTAGTCGATCATGTTATAATCAATGAAAGTCATTGATTTCCCGTGTAAACAAAACCCAAAATTTTGGTGTCCCGCTTTTCATGTTTACTATGGGAACCAATGGTTTGTTCTGAGAAACTGAATGTAAGTTGACATGCTAAAGTTCATTGCAATTGCTTGCATACGTAATTCATGCTATATCGTGCAAAGTTTTTAAAGACAGTGTATCTAAAACCTTTAAAATTTTGAATATCCTGTGGTGATCTGTGGTTCCCCGTGTAAACGGGACACCAAATGGTGTCCCGCTACACATGTGCCTGAAAAACATTGTTTTATATGCAGGCATGCCATTTGTAGATTATCTTATTGTGCCGCATCAAATAACAAAAATGTAAATTTTTTATTTTTTTTATTTTTTTTAATGAAATTATTTAAAAAATCAGAAAAATTGGTTGGTCGTTACAATTTACAAGGGGAACCGGAATGCAGTTTTATTGCAATATTTTCAAGTTTTGTAAAGTACTTTTGACTAAATTGTGAGGGAATTATTACGAAAAAAGAAATGGTATTATCAAACATTTGTTCAAGAAATTCTTGAGATCCTCCGAATTTGTTTGTCCTTTTTCTCAAATGGACAAGTTGCCCTAATGAGGAACACCCAAATATACAATACATGCATTGAGCTCAAGTCACTACATCGGGAATAGAAACGAAGGTTATTATGCTGTTACGTGTACAGCAATAACGCAGCATATAGCCAAAGATGTTCACACGTCATGAGGTAGACCACGGCGGTGACAAGTCAGAAACGGCCCGGGGTTCATGCACCTGGAAGCCCGGGGCCGGCATGACGGGACAGGTGTGGACTATCCAAGGCTGATTCAACACAATGTGACTGATTGTGAGAGGCCCGAATTAAGGAAAAAGCTCAAACTGGAGGGGAGATCTCGGCAAAAATCAGGAGCCAGAGGGGGAGAACATTGTAGCATTTTAAAATGTTGTTATGCCAACGTACACATTTTTTGCAATTTTCAGCTATACGTATTCAGTCTGAGTGGAGCTTTACGGGAAATTAGAGTAGACTATAGACAGGCACTTGGTTAGGCGCGCCGAAACATGGGGGCGGCTGGGCAAAGATCCGATTGCGACTTCTTAAATGTCTGACTGTTCTTGGTTACGTTCATCTTCTTAAACATACAGGAATTCAAATTTGTCAAACCCGAAAAATCTCACCCAAATTGGGGGGCATCGCATGATGCGTTATGCTAAATAGTATTAAAGATTAAATGAGAGAAACTGACAAACTCGTGAATCCAGTGTCTGAACAAAGCATTTTGTCTGATTTCCCTTAAAAATGAATTTTAGAATTAATCTAAAGTCATGGGCTCATGTGCATGAGTGTAAAATGGTAAATAAATCGGGGCTTTAGAATAACAACTATCCCACCAGACCCCCACACACATGTACAAAAATATCTACATATGAAATCTTTTAATGTGAAATAAAAATGTTGGGAAGAATACAATTAACCCACTCATGCTCAAACAAATACAAAATTAAAATCATTATCGTGAAAAATAATGAAAGTATAGAACCGAAAAAGGTTCTGTCTTTACCGTACAATCCAACTTTCAAAAACAAATAATCAAAGTCTATATACACCACAAACAAATTATGTGAGCGCAAGAAATATAACCCTAGTTTCGAAGCGTCTGTGCTTGAAGCACCAGCGATTGTAGAGGGTTTTGAATCGAAAGGGGTACGACATGACACGTGCGTGGGTGGTCTGTCGAAACAGCAATTTCTTTGTGATCAATTGGCTGTGTGCTCATTGGCGAATCAATGTTCTATTTAATGCTTTGTGAATGTGCATTACGCGCGCTTATGTCCGGGCCCGGACAATGGAATGAAGGACTGGAGAAAAAATAGTATGATCATAGAATAGGTGGTTGGTAGGTAATACCTAAACAGGACAGGGTCGTTTTGAGACCGACGGCACAAAGCACGAAGGTGCCAATCTAATTTTTGATTTAAAGGCACAGAGGCAACGAAGACCGAAAGTTTGAGCTTTCATTGATTAGGCCGTTTCCGGTACAGGAATAAGTAGGGTAAAATCAATAACGGCCAGGATCCAACGAAAAAACTGACGTTAATTTTCCGGAAAGGCGACCCAGGTGCAACGAGGAAAATCACGTCATTTTCCCGGAGACGGCCCAGTAGCAACGAAAACCAGGCGCCATCTTTCCGGAAAGACGTCCCAGATGCACGAGGAACATCGCGTGCGAAGCTTAAAAACAGGGTTCATAAAAAAAAAATAAGGATGAGTACGGCACCCTGATATGCATGAATTGTTATAGCTATAGTGCGCCAGTCGGAGTGGCGCTATTACCCTACTATAGTGTGCGTGGCGCTATCGCTACGTCTGCATCGGTTTAGCCTGAATGCGTTATGATAATTAAAAAAAAATAGTTACGCAAAGGTGGCGACACCATCGAAACGAAAATTGTCTAGGGGCATTTGTACACACGTCACCCACCTGATGAAAAGAATTGCGCCTTTTGCGGGCAACCCGTCCGACATGCAGTTGAAAAGCATGCACATTTCCCGGGCGGGAGGAAGTCCAAATGCAACGAAAAAACATCGCGTCATTTCGCCGGAAGACGGCCCAGGTGCTGTGCCAACGAAAGAAAGCATCGCGTCACTTTCCGTAAAGACGGCCCCAAATGCAACGAGGAACATCGAGTCATTTCTGGGACGAGCCCAGATGCAATGAGGCGCAATGCGAGTTAATCTTGCGCGAGCCAAAAATAGTTGTTGAAGGCCCAGATGCAACGAAAAAAATTTTCCGAACTGGTGGTGGGTACACGTTCGTTGGCTTCATTGCATCTTCGGCCCGCGTTAGGTTAAGGCATGGGGGAGTATGATAGGATTTTAGTGCTGGTGAGGTACAGACTTACAACGGGAAATTGGGTTCAAAAAACTCTGATATCACGGAAAATCTATACCGCATGACAGCATGCGGCTTGACGCATGCCGATAGAAAAATGCGTATCTAAAATCGGTATTTGCGAAGAAAAATACCGAACAATAGGGTTCTTAGCTTCACCGAAAAATACCGGTTCATCGGTTTTACCGAGTCCTCTAGAAAGACCCACAAAATCAAAATCTGTAAAGTTGCGCCCGATATTTCAATCGTTTTGATGTGAGACCTAAAACGTAATTTGTTATAAGCCCCATTAGAGTGCTGTGTAAAAATTATGATTGGTCGAACAAAATGGGGTAGATTGCGCTATAATTCCAATTAAACACCTTTAAAGGCAATAGTGATTGCTAATCAGAAAATTTTTCAAATGATTGTCTCTTTTGATAAATCACTAGGCCTCAGATTTCACAGGGGGAATGAGAAAAAGAGCTTTCTTTGCTACCCCAAGTTTTGGAACCACTGTCCGGTAAAATCTGGACTCCTGGGGACGAGGCTATAGCGATCGGACCATGGAATTTAATTAAGGGTAACAGTAGACATACTCTTTACGTGGTTCTGTTCAGTGATTGAAACTTGATTGTTTTTTATGATGAGCCATTTTAGGCCCAATAAAAATAATTTAAAAAAATAAATTTGGCAGCAGGTTTGGAGATGCGGCGGACAACTATAAACTTTATTCCTGGCTAGGTACGGCTTGTAAGGTTCATGAAAGCTTCTATGTTCATAAGAGGACTTGCAACATTCGACTGAATTCATGTATGAAATTCTGACAACGGGGCGCATATTTTGCTTTTTATTTGGTCAAAATCGGAAAGCGGCATTCAAAGTTTACGATCAACACAGTTGATCACATTGTTGTGACTAAAATTGTAGTTATGTTTTCCGTTTTCAAGCAGCGATATTATATCTTTTCGTTTGTTTCAAGCAGCGATATATAAGGCAAAGGGAATTGATTCTTAGTTTCCGGTAGGATTCAGATTAGCTGCTGTGGCAAAATTTCATTATTCGTGAAAAATTTGTTTTCTTGAAAAATTGATAATAAAAACAAACTTTAGTTGCTGAAATATTCAAGATACCTTCCTGTTCCTTTTAAGCAGTTTCCTTGGGGGGGGTACAACAGTATCCCGAAACTAATGAATTCTCAAATTGTGCCAGCTATCAAAAACAGGTCATAATTGCGGGCTTGAACTGAATTTAATTCGACGAAATTAACCTGACCAAATTGGGGCACTTGGAACTTGTTTAAGTAATACGTTAAGGTGATAGGGTATTCAAGTGATGGTAATAAGGAATGATAGTAAATCGATGGCAAGGAGTTTATAGTACCCCTGCAAGGTTTACATTGTAAACAAATTCTTTTTCATTTTGGCTTTAGGGGTAGGGTTGTTGTTGTGTAGGACATATATAAAAAAGCATTGTTCCTGTAGAAAACTTTTTAAAGGAGGGGGACATGGTGGTGAGGTTACATCTGGAACTCTTCCAAACCATGAAAATGACAGTAAAAATGAAATGACAGTAAAGAATAATAATGAAATAGGACCTTGGCACCTTAAAATCTCCAACAGGAACCTAAGAATCAATGGGCTAGAATAAAAACAATATAAACATTAACAGGTAATTGAAATTGAAATGGGATTATACAGTATTTGTTTTTTGTATATCAGGGCTTCGAGTGGTACAGAGCAATATATTTGTATTTGGAAGTTTTGGTCGTGTCAAGTTCCTGGATGCAATACAATATCTTGTAATTGTCTCTCGTCCGGGCATTTTAGCGAGGAGAACACATGCACACAATGGGCCGTTTCTCAAAAGAATTTTAAAATAACCGGTGGTTAGGCCTAAACAATGGTTAGATCAACGCACTGTTAAGAAACCGCGGTTGTTGAAATATTTTAACAGTCTCGTAGCGAACCTAAACGTATTTAAATGCCGTAAATATCTCCACGACTGTGACTTAATATTAGCCTATACATTACGTATGTGCGTGAACAATATTTATATGTCAGAAAATGCCTTCCGTAGTTTTTAAATGCAATGCAGGAAGCCCACGGGTATTTCAAGAATGTCGCGTTACGCAAGGAGCTTAAGAATTCGTTGAATGATGGAGACAAAACCCCGGGCCTATTTAAAACTATTTTATGTCGTTGTGCTGCACTTGCTATCATTCAATACTATAACGGATAAACACGAGCATGAAAATAGAAGCAAAGGAAAAATGGACGAGAAGAAATAAACTGAGGACTCGGAAAAGAAATATAAGAGAAATAAAGGAGGTAACAGGTCTAACCACGAGTATCACATAGAGCTGAAAATATCAGGCATTTGATGAAAACGTGAAGTTAAACACGCCTTAAACTACCCCCGGACCAAGTCTAAGTTTAACAACGTTTTAGGCATGTTTAACGATGGTCGGCTAAAATTTAAACAGCGTTTAAAGTTAACCATGCTTTGAGAATTGCGTTTATTTTAGCGAGCGTTTAAATTGCGATTTAACCAGTGATTAGCGTTAAACATCGTTTGAGAATACGGGCCTATATGATTAAGACTGGTAGACTGCATGATATGGGATGTATTCGCCAGTTGGACTACACCACTGTCAATGCAAGGTTTGGTTTGAGTTAGCCTGATATTTAAATAATAATAATATTCAGTGGCTTTTTTTCATATGATACGAAGAATATATTGCACTCGCTAGAAAAATATTGTACTCGTCTTCAACTCGTACAATATTTTTCTTGCTCGTGCAATATATTCTTGTATGATACTCAAAAGCCATTCAATATTATATAATTACTAGACGGTCCCCAGATTTCGCAATCACCTGGGTTTCGCGATCAATTTGCTTGAATGACCCATGGGTTTTGCGGTTCCTTGACCTTGAATGACCCCTGATTACCTTGTCGTGACCTTTAAAATTTTCGGCATCAACAATCGACCCCGCCCACCAAGTTTTGTGTGGATACACCAGAGTTTACCTCATTTGACCTCCTTTAACTTAGAATGACCCCTGATGACCTTTAAGATTTTTGTCATCAACAATCAACCCCACCCTCCAAGTTTCATGTCTCTTCACCAATGTTTACCCCATTTGACCTCCTTTGACCTTGAATGACCTCTAATGACCTTGTCGTGACCTTTAAAATTTTTGGCATCAACAGTCGACCCTACCCTCCAAGTTTGATGTCCATACACCAATGTTTACCCCATTTGACCTCCTTTGACCTTGAATGACCCCTGATGACCTTTGATTCACTAACCAATACAAACTCGGTCTTCGGAAGGTCAAGGGGCACCCACCCACCAAGTTTTGGGAACGTTTGACCCGCAGTCTCTGAGAAAATAGACTGTGACCTCCTTTGACCTTGAATGGCCTCTGATGACCTTTGATCCTAGATTCTCTTTGGCCTTTCAGTTCAGTCTAAGTTACAAATACCTGAAATGCATCCATGCAGGACAAAAATGATGGCCAAACCGGGTTCCCCTATGTATTTTGAATTGGAGGTGATGTTTATAAAGTATCTAGCTACATGTAGTAATATGACTTTCAGATAAACTTTATGCTCTTCTCTTAGTTCTATGACATTTGTGTGTCGTTTCCCTATTTTCTGATTTCCTCAGATGTATGGCCGCTACACGCGGGAACTTGGACAATATGCCAAACGGGAAGCACAACGCCTTAGAGATGAAAAGGAACGAAGGCGGCAAATAGAAGATGACTTGCTTAAATACAAAGAAGATACATACTTGCACAGAATCAAAGGTGAAAAAACTATAAAACATTTTGCACAGACAAAGAAAAGGATTGAAAGAAGCTCATAACTCTGTAATTTAGTCATACTGGTATTTGTTCAATTAAGACCCTGAATACAACCTGCATTCATACAGCATTTCTAATTATATCATGTTCATGTCAATAATCAGTTGAAATGCAGCTTCCATTACCTTTTAAGCATTAGCCTTCTTCATCCCTGCCACCATTCTGACCATGTTGAACTGCATTATGTTAGAGAAAAAACACAGGCAAAATAACCTCTTTTTGGTCAAGACCAGCATGCATGAAAATAATGTTTTACCTCTAATTTCATGGTCAAGTAATATTTCTTAAATGGTCCCCTGCCAAGAGGGTAGCTGGTTACCCTGGTAGAACTAAAAAGAAGATCTACCTACAAGGGCGCTGACTCTGGAGAGCTAATGACAGCCATCCAGCACATTGACGGCAGGAAGGACATCCAAAATTATCTTTTGTTCCAATGAATCCTCACGCATCAGAATTGCTGTGAATGCGAGTTGAATCTGGCCACCCCCGTTGTCTGGGATAAAATTGGATTTAAAACTTTGGTTTACCAACCTACCTGGGCTAACACTCGAGATGTGCACCGCAGCATGTTGTGGATTTTTTTTTCTTTTTTGGTGTGATGATAAATATTGATTAGAAATGAAAATCCTGAAATTTTGAGCTTCATACTGCCTTTTGGTTTCCTGCAGGAGCATTCAGAAATTTAGGGGGTCACCATGAAAAATGCTGTGCGATGCAAAAGACAATTTTGAGAGGGCCATAAACTTGTAATGGAACCTTTCCCAACTTTGAAAATCACTATCTGGGGTATTTTGTTGGTGTAGAATTCAAATCTGGCATAAAAAAATGTGATAGCTCCTTTAATTAAAGTTATTTCGGTGTAAAAATGCAATATCTTTCATCTGAGACCAAGTTTGGGGGGGTCAGAACTCCGTAAGTAACAATATTTTTTAATGTCCATTTTCTTGTTAATCTGAGTCATACTGCAGGATTTTCTGCCAGTACAATAACAAGCACATAAGGTAATTAATAAGTGAGTTACAGCCTATTGAAAAATTTTGACATATATTGGCCCCCCCTGAAAATCAATGTTGACATATGACATCACCCTCTACTTCAGACATGTTGAAGATACATCATCAAAGAACTATTCTTGAAAGAACCAGCTTTGGTGTCTTGATGTCTTCATTGTTTTCAGCACAAGACACTTTGCTGATTTCCTCATAGAATGTATATGGTGATATACACTGTGCATGTACAATGACCTCTGGGTCACATATACCTTTGTGTGGTAACTTTGAGTGTGTATTTTGTTTTGAAAAAATGAAGACACCAAGCTAGTTCTTTCAAGGAAAGTTGTTTAATGATATATCTTCAACATATCTGAAGTAGAGGGGTGGTGTCGAATGGCAACATTGGTTTTCAGGGGATCAAAATGTATCAAAAAAGTACAATTACCATTTTCAAGGGGCTGTACCTCCCTTATTACTTTTTTAATGTGTTCATAATTGTATTGGTTTAAAGTTCTACTATGTAACTCTGATTGACCAAAAGATGGACCATAAAAATGTTCTTACTTTTGGAGTTATGACCCCCCCAGATTTGACCCCGAATGAACAAAGGCGCATATTTACGCCTCATTAACTCTAAAAGTAAACACGCTATGAACCCCTAGATGCCAGATTTGAATTCTACACCAAATATTACCCATAGATAGTGATTTTCAAAGTTGTGGAGGGCTCCATTACTAATCTGTGACCCTCTCAACATAGTATTTCACATTGAGTGGCACTTTTGATGGTGACCCCCCCTAAATTTCCAATTGCTCTAGTGGGAAAACGAAATGGACTATGACGCTCAAAATTTCAGGATTTCATATCTCATCAATACACTGCGCTCTCGATAGCTACCCTCCGCGACCTTACTTTTGCACAAATGTCTCATTTGGGCCCGACCAGAAACCTCTATACCACATTAAAAATGTTGCTACCGCGAAAATAGTCCGCCGATAGCGCGCACTACTTTTCGGGCAACTCACCGCCCATGCGCGGTGAGTCGTCCTTATCAAATTGTTTCTCAAATTGAGGGCATGCTGTTCGCTGACACTACGGAAAAAAATCTTTCCAATCTGCCGGAAAAGAGCTGCACTTACCAGAAAGAAGCGTCGATTCAAGCACTTAAGTATCCTTAGACAAAACGTAGCCTAAGAGTTTAGTGTTATTCGGCGAGTTAATGTAATTTTTTATGTTTTTATCTCGCCGTATATCGAATTGTATTCACGTAAGAGGCCGCCTATCCTAGCCCGAGATTTGTGCGGTCGCCTCTTGTAAATCCACTTCTATCCTCCGTCTTTATGACGAAGATGTTTTCCTGAAGAACGGGTGATTTTACGAGCCTTCTCTCACCTGTTTATTTGATTAGCCTAGTGCCAGGAAAAGTGTAAACAAATATTCTAGCCATATGCCGCCATGTTGAGTATTTATATGGTAAGCCGTCGTGCCTAAAAAAAACCGTGGTTTTTATGATATGCCGTTTGGTCCAAAAAATATGATATTATTTTTAGGTATGGTAGGCCAGACCCCAATCGGGTATTTTCAGGCTGATATTCCATGTTTTTGCTTTCAGGTATGGTGTGCCAGTGGTGCTATAAGTCATTTTTGGTGTTTTTGCCTTGTGCCCCATGGGGCTCGCTCCCCCACCCCAGGGTCCTATCCTAGGGGTGTGGGGGCATCCCTGGGGTCCCGTAGAGGGATTTTGGGGCAGGTTGAGTCTGATTGGGGGGGGGGGTCACCCCAAAATGGGACCATGCCACTTAGTTGGAGTTTTTCACCGAGAGTCTCCCCATCGACTAGGGATGTTCTGGGACGGATCTAAAAGTGTTTTGGACCCCCCCTCAAACCGGAAGTGGGTCTAGTTAGGGTCTTCTTCTCAGGTCCCTGTTTTTTTTTCTGCGCCCGGGCAGGCCCAGGTACTCCGTTTTGAGTTTGTGAAGGTGGGGGACCTTTTCCCATCTCTATCCCGGTTCCCTCCCCCTGGTATTGCTCGGGTTCCGCGGGGGGGGGGGGGGGGTGGGGGGGTTTTTTTTTTTTTTTTTTTTTTTTTTTTTTTTTTTTTTTTTTTTTTTTTTTTTTTTTTGAGCTCCCCGCTCCTACCATCCTTCGAGTTCATGTAGCAAGTCCGCCCCTGACCTCCCCTCTCCTAGTCCTGGGGGGGATGATGGGTCGCCGGATGCCTATAACTTGAGGTGGAAGGTCAGGGGCTTCACCGCCCCCAACCATCTCTCAAGTTCACATAGGAAATCCGCCCCTATCCCCCTCCCTCCTCACAGAGGTCGGGACTTGGGTACGAGGTCGGGACACAGTCGAGGGTCTCTCTCCCGTCGGGCTTACAGGGGAGGAGGTGGGCCCCCCTTCCACAGGTCGGGGAACTCTAGGGGCAGTCCCACGGGATCCCGGTCGATGGATAGAGAATCTTTCGGGGTCGGGTCTTGGTCCCAGTATATTTTTTGGGGGTACCCCTCGTACTCTCTTACTCCCGGGTACTAATTCTGTTAATTTCCTTAATTCTACTTTACACATAGGACCAGTCAAGCGACACCAATATGGACTCCAATCAAGTAAAGCCCAGATGCAAGAACTGCAAGTGGTTCCTGTCTAGCAGGGAGGCCGTCACAAGGGACAAGGGGACATCCAGTCCCCCCAAGTTGTCTCTCCGACGAAGCACTCTCGCCCGGGTATCAGGGAGTCTTTTTCCCCAAGGGGGGAAGCAGCAGAGGGAGTAGGCCCAGGGACTCCCCCTCGACCACCCTGACGTCCGCAGTCGTGACGGATCTCCCACTCTTTCCTGAAGAGGTCTCTAAGGAGAACTCCCCGGGTGCGCGGTCCGCAAAAAAGAACCCCCTGGGTTCGACCCGCCAGCCTAAGCCGGGCAGGTTGAAGGACAAGAAGGAGGTCCAGTCACTGACGCGGCGTCAGGCCGTCCAAGAGGCCGACCCAAAAAGGCGCCCGATGGCGACGTTGGTCGAGGAGCTCCCGACCAGGGTGATCCCTGGACCAGTTCCCTCGAGGGTAGGCCCCAAGGCCAGCCCCAGGTCGAGCTTACGGTCCAGGCAGGCGCCCAGGTCGATACCGGGACTCAGGTCGGGACCTCGACCGGTTAACCTCTGGACCAGCTCCCACGCAGCGGACTCTCGAGCCCAGCACCAGGTCGAGCTCGCGGTCGGGATGCCCAGGTCGTGGTCGAGACCCAGGTTGGAGACCCGACCAGGTCGCTCCCTAGACCAGCTCCCTTGAGGACAGGCATTCAAGGCCAGTCCCAGGTCGAGCTCATGGTCGAGGATGCCCAGGTCATGGTCGGGGATGCCCAGGTCATGGTCGAGACCCAGGTGGGAGACCCGACCGGATCGCTCCCTAGACCAGCTCCCTTGAGGGCAGGCATTCAAGGCCAGTCCCAGGTCGAGCACCTGGTCGGGAGTGGAGCTCAGAACGGGACTACGACCAGGGTGAACCCTGGATCAGCTCTCCCGAGGGTAGGCTTTGAAGCCCAGCCACAGGTCGAGTTCTTGATCCAGCCGGGGACCCAGGCCGAGACCAGGGCTCAGGTCTTCCCTCAAGAGGCTGGGACATCCACTGCCTTGTCTGGAGACCCGAACCCATCACCCCAAATGGGTAACGGTATTCTTAATCTATTGCGACAGCTGGCAGAACCCTCTGTCATGGGTCAGCCCTCCCTCTCCCTCATCCCTGTTTTTTTAATCCATCAATTCATTGAATTGATGGATTATTGCCATCGAGAGCGGCGTGTTTTAATGTCGGCTCTTATTTGCGAAACTAGTCGGCCGTTTTATGTCCGTTTTCACCCAAAATTCGGCAAATTGTTCTGGAGCTAATGGGCCTTTCGCCGTAGGTTTTATTTTTTGGAATTTTAGTGACGGGAGTCAGTTTGAGTAACTTTTGTATCTTTTTGTCAAGTTTTGGACATCATTTGATGCCGTGCTTGTCGTCTTTCTTACTGAATGCTATTGGTTTATGTGTGCACCTATTAACCGGTTCTAGTGGGGTGGTGAAATGGTGAATGAAATGGTGATCGGTTACCATATCTACCAAGGCCTTACCAGGGACTTAGGTCAAACACAAGTGCGAGTTCATTTGACTTGAGTAGATTTAGTGTAAACAAATTTCCCTGGATGAAGGTCGCCCGGCTATATAGAGATGACACAAAAGAAGTTGGTTTACTTGAGATCAGACTTGAATTATGTTAATAACTCGGGGTATTTTGCAACCAAGTCTCAAAGAATTTTCAGCAAAAGTATAATTTGTCTACTTTAGTGAAGCAAAACTTCAAAAATATTAAGTCCGTACCTTAGCAAATTTGGTATCGTGGTATCGTCCTTTGCAGAAGGCAAGCCTTTTTTTCCCATTATGGCATTTATACTGACTATGCATAGGATGGGTGAAAAGTTGGGTTTGTTGGTTGTTGGTTTCGACGGCAAAGTTTAGAATTTTTAGTTTATGTATATTGGTTATATTTTTGGAGGTCTGTGGAGAAACAATTTTTGGTGTTACGCTGAGAAACTATTCTGGTTGTCATTATTAAGTTCTTGTTGGCTGTTTTCGATACAATGGACTTTGCTTGACCGACAATGTATTACAGGCCAGCGTGGCTGTTCCTCAACGATTGTCGGTGTAAACAATACGTGACCGTTTTAAGGCACCTTGAAATTGTCTTGCAAACCAGTTCTGGAATTTATTAAGTGGTCCTTGAAAGTTGAAGGCACTTTAATATATCAGGTTTAAATATTCGATCCTATAAATATGATAAAACAAAAGAGGGTATTCACTGCGACAGCGGTGGGCATACTTTGGAATATTGTTAATAACCCCTTACACTGGGTACTATATTCTATTGCGAGTTGGGAACGACAACACACGCTTGCCATACTTTTGACGGGGTTTTAGATATTTGTGTAGACGTGCTCCCTACATTATTGGCCTAACTTCATCTTTTACCTTTTTAAATATATCCCGCTGCGTTGAAAAGCGGAAATGTTGAAATAAGTGGCGGTTAACATATCAATTTACTAAGTGGAAATCTTTGGAACACTTCTGCCAGAAATTAATTACGTTTTGACTAGGAATATCCTTAAAAATTGTTCAACAAGAGTCAGCGGAAATTTGTCAATAATAATCCTCTATTTTTGATAGAGGATATGCCCTCAAAGTTGGCCATGAAACATACGAAAAATTAATAGAGATTTTTTTTTACGAAACCCGTAAACCACCAATTGTCTGCTACAGTATGTTCATGACTCCTCTGATACCTTATTAGTTGCAACCAGCCGCACTGTATTGCTTGTAAAAAGAGAGATGCATAGACGATTGTTATCAAGCTTTGCTGCATACAGATCATTGTAAGGCATGCCGTGGTAAACCTGGAGTGTGAGTAAACTGTTTAGTGGACATTTGCCCGATTACTTCACACATAGTCAAAAGAAACCACTTGACCCAAGTCTCATATTGAGTATATATATAGAGTGGCCTATGAGACACTATTGGCCTATGACACCATTTTGTCAATCTAAATAAATAAAAACCCTCTGAAACTAAAATGCTATGGACAAAACAAGGAACCACTGGTCAAGGAGTCTTACTGGTCTGTGCAGCATGACATATGATGACCCATGTGCCCCCTTTGACCTCTGATGGCCCTATGTTGACCCTTTGGACCCCATTTGGTCCAACATCTATATTACTAAAAAAATCAACTGTGTGGGTTTTGTGGGTTTGTCCCGGCTAGTGTGTTTCACCGTCCTTTTACAAAAAACGGATATGAATTTTGGTTGGTGGTAGAGCTCCGACGTACGAGGTTTGTGGTCTCGATTTGGAGGGGTCATTTTTGGGTCAAAGGTCATCAGGGTCGTGTCGGGTAACTTGGCCGTGCTCTGACGTATGGATATGAGTTGTGGTAGGGTGGTTAGAGTTTCCCCGTACAAGTTTTATGGTCACATTTTCGAGGGGTCATTTTGGTCCAAAGTTCTTCAAGGTCATGGAAAATGATGGGTGTTGAGATAAAATAAACGTACAACAAGTAAGCAAAATAAGTAACACATTCTAGGCAAAAGATAATATAGTTTTGGTTTCTGATGTAGTTTTTCTCCCGACGTTCGGATGTACCAGCCACAGCAATATTCTTATATTTATAAATTAACTGCATAGGCTATTTGTGTCTTTAAAGTGTTACAAATTAACCCAGTGGTGCAAAGGGATAGGCCTACAAGAAATTGAACTGTTGTGATGTGCGGTTTGACTTTTTGAAGATTGCTCATCATTGCTATTAGTGGCAGAAGTGTTAGGTGATTAATTTATTTGTGCCTTGTTGTGGACTTTGTTCCCCACTGACAGTCCCTAAACGCGGTTTGTCAGACGGCGGAGCCTGTCAATTTTTTTCGGGAAAGCTTTATTTTTAAGAGCTCGATCTCATGGTGCAGTTCAAATGTTTGTAGATGGCTCCGGTTGCAAGTTGGAGCCTTTAAAGGTGACTTTTTACTTCGACTACGTTTCATTTCATTAATTTTGTTTTAAATCTCCATAGGTACTTAATTCCTACTGACAGAAATTCCTTAAACGGGAGCGGTCACTACGGCGGAGCCCTGTCAAATTTTTTCGGGACAGCTTTATTTAAAAGAGCTCTATCTCATAGATGCAGTTCATAAACTATGTAGGTGCTCGTTTTCAAGGTACGAACCTTTAAAGTTTGACCTTTACTTCAACCTTTCATGTAATTCTTTAAAAAAAATCCAAATGTACGAAGTTCCCACTGACAGTCCTTAAATGGAAGCTTTCAATTGATCTTTAAGACAATATACATTGGCTGTATCCTCTTGAGGAGGTATTAAACTGAAATGCCGCTGCGATTTTTTTTTTAATAATATCCCTTCTAAATCAAATCTCCGATTTACAGATCAAATCTTCCTGATTCCAAAAATCTCAATGTGGCAGCTCTGCAAAAAGTCAGCCGGGGGCGTTATCAGGTAACGGTGATGGTGCTATTGACTTAGGATATGAGTTTTGGTATGGTGGGGAGTTTCGCCGTACAAGTTTGTGGTCAATGTTTTCGAGGGGTCATTTGGGTCAAAGGTCAGCCGGGGTCATCGGGAACTGGCCGTGCGTGAGTTGGATATGAGTTTGATAAGGTGGTAGAGTTTTGCCGTACCACTTTTGTGGTCACATTTTCGAGGGCGTCATTTTGGGGTTAGAAGTCATGTAGGGGTCATTATTGTGTAACTTGGCTGTGTTTTCATAACCCATGCTTTGAAGTAGGATATGAAAGCACCCAGGGTGCTTAATTAGGTCGACTACAGTACCTTGGTTTATGTTTGAAAACATTCCAGTCATACTCATCTAACGGGTATTACTCAGCTAGCGAAGACCCACGCGCAGCGGGGCTCCACACAGTATACAAGTTCTGCAAATAAATTAGTGACCACCAAACATGCTCAAAGGAACTATAGGTAGTACAGTTTGACCGCTAATAACCTAAATGACCTTGCCCCACGTTCAACCTTTGCACATTATATATTTATACCGGTCTGTCTGTCACTGTGTCTGTCTGGACGCAAGTTCTCTGAGACCGAGGAATTGCACCTTACCTGCAAATTTGGTTGTGTGGTGCCCTTAACCGTCGAGACCGAGTCTGTATTTGGTTAGTGGATCAAAGGGTCATCAGGGGTCATTCAAGTCAAAGGAGCTCCCAATGGGGTAAATCTTTGGGGTATTCAGGCGAAACGTGGTGGGCGGGGTCGATTGTTGATGATGAAAATTTAAAGGTCATGTCAAGGTCATCAGGGGTAATTCTAGGTCAAAGGAACCGCAAAACCGAGGGTTCATTCAAGCCAGGTGATTCGCAACAAAGGTGCTAAGCCAAATAAGGGATACTAGTAAAAATAATATTAAAGAAACCACGGTCCAGCCAACTCTTTTGGAATGTACAGAATGACCTCTTGTGGCCCATTGCCCTTTTGCACCTACAATGACCCTATTGACCTTTGAACCACAAAATTTCTAAACATTTTCCAAGTTAAGTTGTATACCCACCAAACTTGCTCAAGATAACCCCTAAGCCAAGACCTGTGGGTATATGTCAATTGGACCGTAATGACCCTACAAAACTGCACATTCCCTAAACCATCCAATGATGGTGACTGCATCATTGATGCACTCGTTCCTGAAAAGGGGCCTGAGAGGAAAGACCCTAATTAGACCCACTTCCGGTTTGAGGAGGGGGGGCCCGAACGAGCTGAGCTAACCGGCTAAGAAAAAGAGCCGCCTTCCACAGGGGGTCATGAGGGGAAAGCTCTTAGCATGGAAGTAGCGATAGCGAGCTCTTTTAGGGGGATGAAGAGTAGGGCGTCACTCACCTCGTCGAAAAGGGGAGAGGATGGAGCTGATCCGACGAAGGAGAACCTTCCCGCTCCTCAGTCGAGGATGGGTTGGTCGACGTTCCCCACACTTAAAATAAGGACCAGACACGGGCAGGTCGAAAGTGAGGCTGGACCCGAACCTCGGGTCGTAGCTCCAGCAAGGAGTATTCCAGGACGGGACCAGGCGTCGACCTGGTCGGCGACAAACCAGTCCCGACCATACAACATAAGAGATTCTAGCATGCCACGTTCCATGTCTAGTGGACCAGACCTGGTCCTCCCTCCGACCGTACGGTCGACGGGAGATCAATCCCAACCTCCGTCGGCCCCACACAAGAGCCTAGACGAGAGGGTGGGTGGGGGTCCGAGCTTAACGCCGTTCCCCCTCTGTAAATGGCAAGGTCCTCACGGCGAAACCGTGTACCTGCCCTCATTCCTCCCACAAAGTGGTGAGGAAACCAGGCAATCGGACCAGCCGCAGAGCCGTTCCTGCCCCTTGGGCGAATCCCCCTGGGCATCTATGGCACAAGGTTTCACTCTGCAGACTACTCCGAACTCCACGGCCTCACGCCCTCCGCCGGAGACCGCCCCCAGGGGTCGCAGGTCCCGCGGACGGAAACCCTCCCACCAGGGAGCGTCTACCCACCGGCACTACAGCCGGAGGAGCCAAGGCCGGAGGAACGATTCGCATGGGATTATGAGACCCATTGCAGAGCCTGGGGCGATCCATATAGGGTCCCGCCATCGTAGGAAGGTCAGTTGCGGGACCGGCTGCTAACCCCTAGAGTTTCGGTCCCCATTTCTCGCGGCGGTCCTCTCGGACGCCGTGCTGCGGTTGGTGTTTAAGTCTCCCCCGCAGGTGGGGTCAGATCTCGGCGTGACAGCCTGTCTGCCCAAGCCTCCGAGCTCAATGCCTTTCATACCTCTGTCAAGGGATCTTAGACACCATTGACTAGGTACACTCCGAGGGAAGGTGGACAGGATCCCCTGGTTGGGGACAGCGCCAGGAGCGGGAAGAGGACACTCCTTACCTGGTACACCGCATATGCCCAGAGCCTGCTTCAGGAAGAGGTTAGGGACCGAGAACTCGGGTGCGTCCCCTTCAGACTCTCCCCCCAGGGGTCGAGGGGGCTGGGGGTTAAATCTCGAGGCCCCCGCCCCATTGGGTTCAACCATGGAATACGGAAGCGGGACGGTGAAGCTGGGGAGTTTGACTCCCTGGTAGCGACGGCCTTCGCCTGATCAACGCCCAGCAGTTGCTTTTCGCCCACCTGGCATGGTCACTGACGGAGCCGGACAGGTAGCTTTCCAAAGCCACCACTGATAAGACGATTCAACGTGGTATCGACCTTCATCACTTGGTCGCCAAGCATTTCGCTCGTATAGTGGCCAGGTCGGTGAGATCCAGAAGCCGTTGGTCGCCAAGGCCTGAACTTCACGGATCCCGGTGAAATGTTGAGGCGCCCCTGGGGAAAGACCTCTCTCGGAGGTCAATGGCCATGCATCCAGACTAAGGAGCAGGAGCGAAAGAAGGCCGTTTCGGCGACAAAAGCCGGGACCTAAGGCGCTCAGGGCAAGAAAGGAAAGAGGAAACCGACAACCCCTTCGGGGGAGCCCAAGGCCCAAAGCCTCCGGACCCTCAATTGGGGGCGCTCACGCCAGCCGCTACCCCCTACCAGGGTATCAAGCCCCTCAGAACCAGGGAGGTAGAAACTAGCAGGTAATAGCGCGGGTAAACTCAGCCATAAGAGACAGATCTAGAGGCAAACGCAAGGGCGAGGGCAGAAGCCCAAAAGCCGAGGGGGTCAAGGCGGTCCGCGCAGGTCGTTTATAACTACCCAGTACGGCAATCTCGCTTCCAGTGGTAGGCGATCGCCTCATGGAGTTTGCGGGAGCGTTGCAGGCGTGACCTCGGACCCTCGGGTCCTAGATGTTGTAACCCACGGGTAACGCATAAGATTCACAGCCTGCCCTACCCTCATTCAGAGGAGGTGAGGTTACCCCTTTCTTCCAAGAGACACTGCCAAGAGGGACGACGCTCCTGCAAGAGATAGGCTGGCCAAATCGTGACGGGATATGCCTCTCGCATCCAATCAAAGAGGGTGTCTTCCACCTTCTTCTAACCACAAAGAAGTCGGGGGAGTGGAGGCCCATCTTAAATCTGAAAACTTGAAACAGGTTCCACACTTCTGTATGAAACCTGAAAGCTCTCGGGGTCCTCCAACAGGGATGGTGGGGGGCCATGTTGGATTTGAGAGACGCCAGATCTCCCGTCCAAGGGCACGAATCATCACAGAAATGGCTCCTTTTGCCTTAGGAGAGGCCTACCAGTTATGGGTCCTGTCTTCGGCCGTCGACGCGCCCACGGACCTTCACCAGGGTCGTAAAGGTGGTAGCGGAGTTCCTCAGACGAAGGGGCAGGAAATCTTCGTCTACCTAGGACACTGGACTACTGGTGGACAGCATCCTCGCAGGAGGCTCCAAGCCTTTATCAAGGAGGTGTAGACCTGATAGGTTTCTCGGTTTCATCGTCAACATCGACAAGTCAGCCCTCCGCCTCCCAGAACGCCCCAGTTCTGGGAGCGAGACTGGACTTTCTGTCGGCAAAGGTGCGGCCCTAGGCAGAAAGAGTAGCCTCGGTCGTGGCGTGTGCCCGAGCAATCTTGGAGAGTAGGTCGGTCCCAGCCAGGCTATGGCTTCGGCTTCTGGGACTTCTGGCCAGCCTCATCGGGATGGTTCCCTACTGCAGATTACGCATGAGGGGAATCCAGATTCACATGCTCAGGTACTTCCGACCCTGGTACCAACCAATTTCCCTCTGGATTCCAGTGCCCCTGAAGCTGGCCCCCGACCTCAGTTGGTGGACGCATCCATGCAACTTGGAGGGGGGAGCGCCCTTCAGGAAATTAACACCCTCCGTGACGCTGACAACAGATGCGTCAAAGTCGGGGTGGGGGGCCCACTTAGGGTCCCACGAAGTGTCGGGCCGTTGGTCGCCCATGCAAGCTCGCCATCATATCAATGTGCTCGAGCTGTGGGCAATCTTCCTGGCACTGAAGCACTGGGTCACCCGGACCAGGGGAAAGGTGATCCTGGTCCGATGCGACAACATGACGGTAGTGACCTACCTCAACAAGGAGGGGGGACAAGGATCCCCAGTCTCTGCAAGGAGGTGGTCAGGCTCCTAGAGTGGTGCAGGCAACGGGGCATGGCCCTGATAGCAGCACATGTACCAGGGATGGAGAATGTCCTAGCGGATGCCCTCTCCTGGAAGGGCACGCAAAGCCAGGCGCCATCGAAGGTGAGGGGGGCATCAGTGGAATGGCGCCTCCTGCCGGCAGTCTGCCGGTCAATTTTTCAGAGGCTACAGCGTCCCCACGTGGACCTATTCGCTTCCGCCGTGAATCACCAGCTTCCGGCGTACTACTCATGGAGTCAAGATGTCGGGATGCAATGGTGGCGGATTGGTCGGGAATCATTGCCTACGCATTTCCCCCCATTGCGATGATACCGAGAGTCCTTGAGAAGGTAGCTCGGTCCGACAATTGCCTGGTTCTGTTGGTGGCCCCCATGTGGCCGGCTCAGCTGTGGTTCCCACGGCTTCTGGAGCTGCTAGTGGGGGACCCCGTCTTTTAACCCTCAGCGCGGGGATCTGATAAGCGGTCCTCCAGCCGACATGTCCGTCCCGGAGCGTACCATCCGCGCTCTCAACCTGACTGTCTGGCGCATTTCAGCCAACAATACACTCAGGCGGGACTTTCTGAACAGGCTGCCGCGCTCGCTGCTCAGACAAGGCGGAAGTCAACTAGAGAATCTTACGATTCTCGACTCCGCCGGTTCTATAGATGGTGCGCCAATCGAGAGATCGATCCGCTGTCTGCGTCTGTAGGGCAGATCAGTGATTTCCTAACGGAAATTTTCCACGAGGTTTTGGGCGTCCAAACAGTCAGGTGCTACCGCACTGCGTTTGGGGCGCTCCATCGGGGCTTCAGAGACGGCAACAGTCATCTCGAACAGCCCGATCCTCACGAATCTGCTGAAGGGCATGTTTTCGGTTTGTCCCCCGGTTCGTTCACTCATTCCGGAGTGGGATCTGCCGCTAGTGCTCCAGTTCTTAGCGTCCGAGGAATTCGAGCCACTGGAGAGGGCCAGTCTCCTGGATTTATCTAGGAAGACGGCCTTTCTCGTGGCAGTCGCTTCCGGGCGACGGGGTTCCGAGATACATGCCTTGTCCATTGACAAGGCTCACTTGCGGTGGTCGAAGGACGGCGTGTCCATCCTCCCACGAGCAGGTTTTCTCGCTAAGAATCAGACCCTGTCTTTCACACCACGCCCAGTGTTTCTCCCGGACCTGGCCTTGGCTGCAGGACGGTCAGAGAAACCCTGGTGCCCGGTGAGGGCTCTAAAATGGGGAAGCAGGTCAACTCGGCCCCAAACCATCTCGGCCACAACCAACTCGGACGGACCCAAACCAACTCGGACCCAAACCAACTCGGCCACAAGCCCCTACCAACTCGGCCCCAAATCCCTAACCAACTCGGACCCAAACCAACTCGGCCCCAAAATATGCGCAGAATAAGGCATGTCTTCTGATTTGTTTTCTTAAAAGATAATTCATAGGCCTACACTTGTTTTATTTCGTAGTTTGTTTGTGTATGTGTCAAAAAAGCTATGCTCTATGTGGAAGTTCTTTTTATTGCATTTTTAGATGACTTATTTTTTCCCTTGACCAGTTTAAAAAAATAAAGTTCAAAATCTCTTGAAAACTTAAATAAAACAAAATACAATGCGGTAAAATTATTTTTACACCTATGCGAGTGGAAAGCTGAGACGAAATATAAACAGTTAAATGAGATTAAATACAAAGAAACAACCAACTCGGCCCCAAAAATTAGAGTTCCACCATAACGCGCCAAACAACAGCAATGCCACGTTTATCTTTTAACTTCATTTTAATAATGAATCGATAAGCAGACCA
Organism: Ophioderma brevispina; assembly: GCA_023653785.1. NCBI lineage: Eukaryota > Metazoa > Echinodermata > Ophiuroidea > Amphilepidida > Ophiodermatidae > Ophioderma > Ophioderma brevispina. Next base: position 215,113 of record JAMKCH010053190.1, read on the forward strand.
GACTCGGTCTGTCTTCATTAAGGCATTAGGTTGTGAAAGGATTTTACACCGGGATTTTATCGATTAGTTATCCACATCCGTGATGTTTACTGTCGTGTTACAATACGAGCACGAGAGCTAGTTGAATCCCAGGGCTTTTTCCACTGAGTAAGCACTACGGGGAACTAAGCACCCGTGAAACTAACGGTACTAATTTTGGTGATCGATGCATGTAGTATGTAGCAAACACGCAGTTTGTAGTACCATGGAGTTATTTTACTATAATAACTCCAGCAGTACACAATTAATACGGACATAATTTACCAATACGGAGAAGTTGCCGTTTTTTGTTTTATTCAAATATTTTGTTGTCATGTTTTGGTTCTTGTTTTCTAGGCTATTGTTGGGTGCACCGCTTTTCGCGTGTCGCGTGTGCCACTGTTGTTAAAAATCAAACGTGCAAACGCCAGTAAATACAATTCTAAAATGTATTACAGTGTTCACAAATATGAATAATTCTGATGGTGCAATTCGACACGGAATTTGTGCTGTATGTATACTCTCCGTCTGTTACAAAAAAGTAAGAATGAAGCTTAATTGATTTCGAAATGACAGATTATTATTTTTCATGCTAAAATTTTTAGCTTGTGTATAATAATATGCAAAACGACTGCGTAATAGACTATCCATATTCCCGAAATTGAAATAACACGCCTAAAATTGTCAAATTGAGGAGCTGAGTTTGTTCCTTGAATGTGGTAGCAGCTATGATTTTTTCACATTAATCCAAATTAACAATATCTTATTATAAGTATGATCATGATTCGGGATCATGTTGGCCCGAAGGGGTAAGGTTTAGCAACGAGAGATTTCCTATACCGGCTGTTGCTAAAAAAATTAAAGCTCTGATTTTGCACTGATTTAATTTCCTAAAATATCCCCATATGAAAGGGAATTAAGCTGAAAATGTTTTTTTTTAATTTTCCTGATTGCAGGCAACAAGTATTAAATTCCAGTCTATTTTTATGAAATATAACACTTAAATTAATCACCGCTTTTGTTTTCCATTTTTAAGATACATTTCTAGAAATCAAGGTAGGCAATCATTTTCACTCTAAAAAAATTTATAGTCCAAAATGACAAGAATTCTTCTCTGAGACACCTTAATGGAAATTCAAGGTCCTCCAACAACACAACTCTGTTTGAAAATAAAAGTTGGGTTTGTAAGTTGGCAAATGCATATCAAGACCTTTTAAATTTTTTCGTAAGAACATGGGAATTTGCATTTGACTATTTTGACAAGATTTTCTATAAGTGTCCCTTGTGAAGATATCTTGTCATTTTGCTAGACATTTTTTAGAGTGTACGTGTCTAATCTATATGAAAATTATTACAAAATATGGGATGCCTGAAAAAATTTGTTATCTTGCCCCTCTTGTCACGTCACGGTCCCCGAGTCGGACCCCGTCAGGGTATGGGCCTACCCAACCTTAGCCCTTTTAACAAATTGACCTAATTCCACAGTTTGTGGGAAGCACTCTTCAAATAGTCATATAGTTAAACTAAAGTTTTGAATCCGGTTCTTGTTTTCCTGTAAAAAATATTATTGAATAATCAAAATATTAAATGTTTTCAGTCGATCAACGTCGCAAGAGATGTATACCATTTAATGTAAAAGCGAATAAATTTATCTTAAAGTATGCTGGATACCAATTATTACTCACTACTGACCTTTACGATTCATACGAATTTATTTCAGCATATAGCATCACAAGTGTTGTACAGAGATGGTTCATAAGCGCATCGCCATCTTTTGACCATTTCAATTAACACTTTGCCACATTAATGACGACAGTGTGCAGCAGCCATAGATTTTACCGTGTAAATGTTAAAAATTTAGACGAACCAACCACTCACCGATTTCATAAGAAATGTCTTTTTGCAATCCTAAGGAACACACACTTAGGACTTTGAAAATATTATATAGGTCTAATTTGAAAAATGAAGAAAAAGGCTTTTTTTCAATGCAAATTTACGACGAACACCTTTTAGTACCCCGTGTCTCCAATTTTAACTTCCTGGCCACAATACAATATTTACTTAACAAGTTCAAAGGTTTCTCTAACCGAACCTATCATAAAACAATTTTTTTTACATTGAAACCAATTTTCTGAATTTGGGTCTAATTCGCAATTGCCTTTATATAAGTAAACTGCAAGCCCTTTCCGTTCATTTAACACAGGCTGGAGCTAGCTGTGTGGAGTGCAAAGACCAATAACATCACGTAATTTTTTGCCTGTTGGCGTTCGCGTTTTCATGTGGTGATTGCGTACTGCATAATTAAGCCTATTTAAGGTGCTGGACGGTAATATGATCAAATAGCGCGATTGTTAAACCTGTGACATGAGAACATAATATACAGAAAATAGATTGGATAGTGCTCTAGGATTTACAGAAAAGAGACCGGCGTACTTAACATAGCTACCATATTAAACAAATGGAGCCCCTGAAGTTGGAGAATCTTGTTCGGGAAATGAAAAAAAAGAATTGTGAATCTCGGAGTCCATTTCTTTGAAGTGTTTTTAAGGTATTTACCACTGAATGCTACCACCTAACATATTTTCCGATGTCCTGTCACTTTACTAGACCACTTTCCAATGCCGCTGAATAAATGTCGCTGTCTTTATGTCGGATCCCACACAACTTTTAGCATTTGGTGTGTTATCCCTATATAGATTTTACAATTTTCTTTACTTTTTTAATTATTACATTCTCCTAAAGGTTGCAAATATTGTTTTTCAAATACTCAGCCATTAAAAACCATTGACAAGATTGATATCGGCTGATCGTTTTTAATTTTTGCAATTTTGCCAAAAAGTAAGTTGGTTGAATCAGATTTCTACCCATATTTTGCTAATCTTGTCATTAGTAAATTTAAAGAAACTGAACGCGAAAATTGCAATATATTGCGCACAAAAGATATAAAAAGACATTTGGTGCGCTTTTTTTTCAAAATTTTAAATTGCTGTGTAATAAAAAGAGTACTATCAATATATAAATTCAATGTATTATGATCAAATATAGATCTTAAAAATCTCTAGCTCTCGGCGTATGCTTTTAAATAGGAAATATTTCAATATAAAACAAAGGCTGAACTTCCGTATTTGCTCCATGGAAATTAGAAATTTCAAATATGTTGTACCAAAGAAATAATTCTCAACTTTTCATTTCAGATGAGGTTATATTTGATGGAAAGCTTTACATTGGTACAAAAAGCAGGACTTTCGATTTTTTAAGGGATGTGCCGCGTATGCGAAATATGAAAACAGCGATAAAAAGGAGTCACTATATTATACTGCTACTGTATAACACGTTCAATGAAAACGTTGCTGAAATATACACAGAGTAATTACCGTATACATAATACGCACCTAGAACAAAATAAAAATACATTTGGTGCTCAATTTGTAAATCAAAAAGTAGTTAAAATTGGGGTCAATTATACTTCCGTTTATTAAACTTGATATTAAATTACAACAAATGGAAACGGTTAAACGTTACACTTGATATCGAACGATTGCAAATGAACTTACGGGAAAAGTAGGCCTACTCTAAATGTAAAAAGAGTGAAAGTCACTCTGAAATACATCTTTTTAAACATGTACTTCATTTCTTGAAATAACTTGCCTCAGAGTTAATCCAAAAAGCCACCTTTTTCCTCCACCAAAACACAACACAAGACATTCGGCCTTGGAAAAGACTTCAAAACATAATTTTAATTTATAACCAAAACTGTTAACAGAAGTTCAATTTCTACTAACAATGCAAAAGGCAGTACCTTCCCCCAATACGTGCTCACTTACTGTCTTCGTCTCAAACATTTGAGACCCTCAAAAGTAGACCAATTTTAATACAGACTCACGTCTGATAAAAATCTCGGAAAATGGTTTCGAATGTCAAAATTTACTGAAATTCGAAAAGGATAAAAACTTGAAAAAATGTGGCCAAAATATTGTTTTCTGGAATTTGGGCCTACACAAATTCTATTCCATATAAATTATGTATTTATTCAAAAGTTGTATAGAAATCTGAATGAAATTATGAGATGTCTAAATTCTATAAATACTATACAATGAAAAAGACAACAGCATGCTTATTATTTTAAGAGTGTATATAAAACTCCTTTACAGGACCATAAATGTCTCTAAGTTGAGCTGTACATTTTTTTCTTCTAAGAGAGTAAATTAAATGTTTGTGTTTGTTATTCTCTACATTAACTGCACACAAAACATTGGTGAAAATGAGCAACATCCATATCAATTTGAACCAAAAGTCATAAACATTAAATATTTTATATGTGAGATATGTGGACATTATCCGGTAGGATAAGCGTGTTACAAAAGTGAGTTAAAATATTATAAAAATGACCTGCCCGAATGGAATTTTGTTTTAATAGAAATATGTCTGTCGCATGATATTTAAAAAAAAAAATAAAATCAAACGATGACATTCTTAGTTGCGACTCATCTTTGGTCAGAGCCATTCCCATCCATTTTCCCTTACAGCATCAAAAAATCCTGTATGTATTCGAATCTGTAAAGACCCACTGGGACATTTTAACAGATTTGGTTGATTATTATGTTTTGAGGAGTCCGACATGTTGAAAATATCGGATCTGAAACATGATAATAATAAAACTAGATGATTTACGCCCAAACTTTATTAGTCTCGCTATGAGTTTTAAAATATTGGGCTCGACTGCATCTCGCCCAATATTTTTGCAACTCATATGTAGCTTGACCAATAAATTTGGGCTCAATCAATCCAATTTTATATGAAAATTTATAATGCTCGCCAATGTGTTAAAATCACACTCTCCAAATTTCTTAGATTAAAATGGAGGGCAAATCTAAATTATGATTATTTTTTTAATCTATTAGATTAATATGTCAATATATTTTGATTTAAATTTTTAATCTTAACTTGAATGTGTCCCTGAGAGCAATCTAATTATTTTTTTTTTAAATGTAAGAAAGTTAGGGAGCACCAGAAGTGATTAAAGCGAAAAAGTGTCTTTTATAAGAAGATGATTTAGTATTTTCTGCATGTCGTGCTCGGCAATGCAAACATGCTTCTATATGGCCGATTAGAAAACATCGTGCAAGTTAAAAACTTACAATGTTTGTATGGTTTTCCTATTCTATTTTATCCATTTTATACATTACGAAATGATCCAACTAGTGTATTTTTTGTGCTCAAAAAAAGCCATCAGACACCCCTTATGCCACATTAAAAATTTCGGTGCGCCCATGCCTAGTAG